>CAUYPK010159973.1:0-27644 GCA_963574355.1 Loris lydekkerianus | reverse complement strand
CAAGGGCGCCTGGGTCTGAATTCGCCCTGGCTTTGCACACCAGAATCCTCTTTCTCCCTCTCTCGCGCCCGCCCCCCCCCCCCCACATACACACACACACACACACACACACACACACACACACGGCGGGCAACGTGGCTGGAGTAGGTGGATAGCCAGAATTTCTAGCCTTTCCTAGGGTTTAACCCCACCCTACTACCCCACCCCATTCATCTCCTCCGAGCGCACTACCTGGAGGTGGACAGTTGGAATGGAGGGTGCCCAGGGTGTATCTGCCTTTGGTTCTGGCACCAGTACTTCAAAATGAACCCCTCCCTTTCTAATTTGCTTCCTAAGGGACTGGGTGGGAAAGAATAGGGTCGGTGGTTCCACAGGAACATCCACCTCCTTCCACTGTCTTCTAAGTCGCGGTCCAGGCGACCCCAGGACCCTGGGACTGGCATTGCGCAGATTGCAAGGGTGTGGAGGATGAGGACGGTTTCCCCTGGCTCCACTTTTTTCACTTCTTGTTTTGAGTTCTGGGGTTTTGTGGCACGCTAGTCAGAGCTGCGCTGTCATAACCCTGGGGGTGGAGGAGCTTCAGCCGAGGCAGTGAGCCGCTGTTCGCCTCCGAGGCTGCTAGTGGGAACCGGTCCAGAAATGATTATGCAGGCTCGAAATATAACTCTCCCTTTTTTTTCCTTTTTGGCTGAGCACCTTGGCTGTTGAGTTTGTGTTAAGTTCTTAAAGGGACACCCCCACATTACTCAAGTGCCAGGACGTAGGGGCTCACCATTGCTGCTGCAGGTTTTCCTCTGGTTTTTCCTTGGGGGCAGATTTCCAGCTGTGTGGATTACATGGTGTGGATAGCTACACTGTCTAGAGTCAGACAGACCAGAGGTCAAGTTTCAGCTTCACAGCTGAAGATGGTGCTGATGGACAAATTACTGGCCACTCTGAACTTTTCTATCAAATGAGGATAATTGTGGCTGTATCTCCCTCCCTCCATTCCAGATTTGTTGTGAAACTTGGATGAGATAATGGAAATGAAAAGTGCTAAGAAACTTTAAAGCACCCCTCAGGTCTGAGGTATTATCTCTGTGCTGTTTACTCAATTATTTGAATTAATCATTAATTATAACAAGACAGCTGAGTCTTTTCCCTTCTACCCAGTCCTCACCAAGTGGTTCAGTTACTTAAGTCTTGGAAAGTAGCTATTTACCTTTTTTTCTTACTCTATATTGAAATTTATCTCTCTTTTGATTTTAAGTGTTAGAGCTCCAGTCCTCATATTTATCTGAGGGAGGTAGCAATATGTAGATTAGGAGATGACCCGGTTGCCTTATCGATGTTCATGGTCCTGGTCCCAGAATTGGCACATCAGCAAGGCCTTAGCTGGAGATGTGAGGTTGATGAAGTCAGCAGAAGCTGGGAGCTCTGACTTGACCTCTAATCGTGACCTTGAACTGAGGGCTCAACCCAGGTTGGGTGAAATCAGTCTATGAGATTAAAAGTCAATGCTAGTGGAAGGCAAGAACAGGTGAGTTTGTGACATAGTTCATAAGAATGTAAGCCCACTCCCGAGCTACTGGCAGCAGTTCGCACATAAGAGATCAGAAACATCTGAGGTGCTTGTTAAACCGCAGATTAGACTCTACACTGCCAGAGTCTAATTCTCTACCTCTAAGGGGGAGGTCTAAGCATTTGCATTTCTAACTACAGTAGAACCTCTGTAAATTGATCACCAAAGGAACTGGTCAATATATGGAGGAGGTCAACATAAGGAACTAGGCCTGATGCATACATGTGATGCATGGACTACCTTATTTCTTTCTTTTGGGGACCTCAAACGTTTGAGCAAAGAAGGCTGCCTACAACTCTGACAGCTTGAATCTTATAGTTGAATCAATCATTTAAGAGCAAGTCTGAAAAGAATTTGCATTGTTTTCTTCCATCTTCTTTGAATGGACAGCTTACCCAGGCCTTGGGGGCAGGTGTGTGTGTGTATGTGTGTGTAAAGTACACCCCCTTACAGATACGCAATGGTAGTTAGATCTGGCAAAGACTTTTTGAAGGAAGGTGACATTGGCAGTGGCTGTGACCCTCTCTCACTCTCCGAGGGGGTGGAAGGCCAGCTTGCAGGGACAGCTGTACAGTGTCAGTGTGGTGTCCTGTGTAATTTAATTTACCATCAAGTACTATTTTGACTCAACCCAATCTTAAGCTCTTATTGTATTCTCCCAAATCCTGGTTCTCTGCTGAGAGCTTGCTATGACTTATTACGACCTAGATTGTGGCCTTGAATTTTAACTGCTATGCATCAAGGAGGCTTTGGGAATCTGCTTGAGTCAGGAGGGTTTTTTAAATAACATCCTAAGGAAGAAATAAAGTTTACATAATGTAGCACCCAAACAGACTGGGTGTTCGAGGAGGGCATTCAGCACTTGAACTGGTGTTGTGCCAAATGGGATCCTAGCTGACCATCATGATTTATCTAAGCTGAACATTTGTGCTTTGTTTTAGTTTTAAAGAGATTAGCACTAGAGAAACCTATCAGTAAATCAGAAACCTATTCAAAAACTCAAGTGTACCACTTAATGTTCTATTAGATAAAACTTCATGGCCCAACCTGTCTTCCTGACAGCAATCAGCACTGGGTGAAGGAATAGCCTTCAGGTTGTCATTCTTAAGATTCATTAGCTGATTTAAATGTTTTCTTTCACTTAATATAAGTAGGGAACATTTCTATTTTAAAATTCCTTCCCATAACTTCATGTTTATATTTTGGGTGTTACCCCGACTTCTTGCTGCTGAGATTTTTTTCCAGTGTGAGGGAAATCTCTTATCACTATTGTTCACTTTTCTCAGTACATGATATCTTTACTCCCTTTAATAAGTCTGCTGTGAGATAGTTTTAGGACACTTTATTTCTCTTCGGTCATCAAGGCTGTTTTTACTGGTTCACAAAGAGTCAAGGCAATTCCTAGAACACTGTTTTCATCATTCCTGGAGGGTGCCTTTAAACTAAAATCCTGGTTAAACAGGACTAGCTCAATTCTATTTATTTTTATTTTTTAATTTTTTTTGAGACAGAGCCTCAA
This sequence comes from Loris lydekkerianus, assembly GCA_963574355.1. Taxonomy (NCBI): domain Eukaryota; kingdom Metazoa; phylum Chordata; class Mammalia; order Primates; family Lorisidae; genus Loris; species Loris lydekkerianus. The sequence continues at coordinate 24,564 of CAUYPK010159973.1, read as the reverse complement.
GCTGTCACCTTGGGTAGAATGCCATGGCATCACAGCTCACAGCAACCTCCAATTCCAGGGCTTAATCGATTCTCTTGCCTCAGCCTCCCAATCAGCTGGGACTACAGGCGCCCTCCACAAGGCCCGGCTATTTTTTGGTTGTAGTTGTCATTGGTAGGCCCGGGCTGGATTTGAACCCGCCAACTCTGGTGTATGTGGCTGGTACCTTAGCCGCTTGAGCTACAGGTGCTGAGCCGCTAAATTCTAAAATACATTTTTCCCCCCAATTTCACAAATCCACATGGATCTTAAAAACTATGAACACATTTAACGTATGGTTTCTTTTTTTTTTTTTTTCTTTCTCTGTAACCTGGCTTGTTAATAGAGTGTCTACCAACTGATGGCACCATAAAAAAAAAAAAAGCAACTTTAGTTTCTTGCCCCAGTAGAAGGTATGGCTTCTACTCCATGCTGCCAGCTGATAGAATTGAATGGCAATTAAAAAAGATAAAAAAGAATTGAATGGCAATTGAATCAGCTAAGCACTTCCCATAGTATGTGGAAGAATGCCGTTGGTGTGGATGTTAATAGGTGTGCTTTTAGGACAAATCAATTTGGGAAGCACTGCCTATTATTTTTTCCTCTTACAGAGATTCTCAACATGTGCATCATTATATCAAAGACCCTGAGAAGCATGATAGTTAGCAATATCAACAACAACTTGTTTATATTCATTCAAGTCAATGCTTCTCAGAACACTGAAGATTTTTAGTGTTATACATGTATTTTTCAGGACTCCATTATTAGTACGTTCCAACAATTCTAATATAGGCAGTCCCTGGGTTATGAATGGGATAGATTCTGTAGGTTTAAAAAAAAAAAAACATAATGTTTATGATTTATTTATGTACTAGGCAAGAAAAGCTGCTTCATAGCAGAATCACGGACTGATTGGTCAATTTAGGGGTAGACCAGAGGCTGTAGGAGATGCCTCGAAGTGACGTAGGTTAGTAGGAGGAATTCATTTTAATAACTGTATAATTAAATACTGTAAAAGATGCAAAAGAAAACATCAAATCAGGAGGAGGACTGGGAACGTTTTCATGAGGAAAGATGATCTTCGCAAAGGTTGTTTAGCAGCAGATGTGATGTCAGTCTGCTGTGAGAAGACACTGGCCAAAGCATCATTCATCAATATAGAAGATTCATAAGACATTGGGCTCTGGAGCCAGACAACCTGTGTTCCAATCTGCCACCTTACAGCTGTGTGATCCTGGGAAATTATATATCCTTTGAGTCTTGGTTTCCCATTTCAACAATGTCATTCTCTTTTTGTAGGAAATCTAATGATATAATCAACCAAACAACTTTTCAAAGTAAAAAATTTTGTGCTGATTCAGATGGCTTGTCACAGGTACTCAGACATTTTAAACAAGAAGGTACAAAATTGGTTAAAGAGTCTGTGAAACAGTATGATAAACTGAGTAGCAACTTGGAAAAAATATCTCAAGAGACTGATCAGAGATGTGAGTCTCTGAAGACAAGCACAATTTGTTTTTCTGAACATTGGGCATCTTGCTTAAATAAAAGGGAACAAGAACTCCAGGGTTCTGTAGGTTTGTTCTTATGTTGAATCTGTAAATTGGAGCAGTTACATTTACCTATTATCTGTAATAGCCCCCGTTTGTAAGAGCGGATGTTTGTAACTTGGGGACTGTCAGTATATTGTTTAATAGTATCTATGAGTGGGGGTGGTTTCACCTCGTATAATCCCTGCAGTATAGGGCCATTCATTAAATATAGATATTAATTGATGAGTGTACTCTGTAAGTGATTGCCGGTTTTTTATTTCACCATAGAGAGGTACATTTTAATCTGCGATGGCTAAGAAAATCTCCATGAGGCCAGGCATGGTGGCTCACCACTGTAATACTAACACTCTGGGAGGCCGAGGCAGGAGGATTGCTTGAGCTCAGGAGTTGAAGACCAGCCTGACCAACAGTCTCTACTAAAAATAGAAAAACTAGCCAGGTGTTGTGGGAGGCACCTGTAGTCCCAGGTATTGGGGAGGCTGAGGCAAGAGGATCACTTGAACCCAAGAGTTTGAGGTTGCTGTGAGCTGTGACGCCATGGCAGTCTACCCAGGGTGGTAGATTCTGTCTCATAACAGAAAACAAAAACAAAGGAAATCTCCATGAAGGAGCTGTATTATGCTAATGTAAATGGTGGGTAGCATTTTAGATTGGGGCATAATGAAGCAGGGATGTGAAGACTTGTTTTTGTGCCCACATGTAAATAATTCTCCACACATACAAGAAAAAGGATTGTGCCTAGCATGGTGTGGTGAATCTGTGGTGAAGGCGGCCAAATCACCTATTCAGATCTTTCTTCATTCTGTAAATTCACTGAAGTGGCAGATCATTTCTAGTGTTAACAGGAGAAGGAGTTGAAGGTTAGCAGTGGGTGGAGGCACAGCTCTCAGGATGGAAGCAAGGGGTCGTACATGGGACGGAACTTGAGAATGGAAGTATTCCTGAACGTATTCCTTAGTCATTAGGCAAAGGCAAATCAAAACTGCACTGAGATACCACTTCACACCCACTGGATGGCCAAAAAGACCAGTGATAACAAGTGGATGACGTGGAGAAATTGGAACCCTTCCTTGTACATGAGTCTGCTGACAGGAATGTAACGTGGAGCAGCTTCTTGGGAAAACAGTTTGTCAATTCCTGAGCATGTTAAATTTTGGCTGCCTAATGGTCAGTTCCATTCCTGGGTATATACCCAAGAGAACTGAGAACATGTCCATTCATACACTTGTATATGAATATTCATAGCAGCCTTGTTTTGAAGAACCCTAAAGTAGAAACAGCCCAAATGTTCATCAGCTGATGCATGGGTAAGAAAAATGTGGTACATCCATAGGATGGAAAACCATTCAGCCATAAAGAGCAGTGAAGTTTTGATTCATGCAGCAGTGTTGACAGGCCTTGAAAGCATGCTGTGTGAAAAGAAGCCAGACAGAAAAGGCCACATACTGTGATTCCATTGCGAAATGTCAAAAACAGGAAAATCTGCAGTGACAGAAGTAGATTAGTGATTTCTAGGGGAGAAGGGGAAATAGGGAGTGAATGTTGATGGATGTGGGGTTTCTTTTAGGGGTGATGAAAATGTTCGGAAAACTAAATTATGGTGATGGATGCACAACTTTGAATATACTAAGAACTTCAGAAGGGTGAATTTTATGGTGTGTGAATTATATCTCAGTAGTAAAACATGAAGGAGAAGGGGGGAGGAAGGAAGGGGGGAGGGGGGAGGTATCTGGGGCCAAAGGAGCAGGGGGAGTAGTAACGGGTTAGGTTACTACTACTACAGTTTCAAGTCAAATTTTCAGGTACTGGGACAAAAGTATCTAGATTGTTCTTTTTTTCCTTGTTTGTCTTTGCATCTGCTAGGATTGTCTTGTTACTCTCCCATCCAGAAGGCCTTCCTCTGAGTTAAAAGGGTTTTGTTTCAAGTTGCTCCTGAGTCAGTGGGACAGTTTTCATGGCAAGTGCCTTGTGACCTTTAAATTTGAGTGTTTGTGGATTTCCCTCCTGAGATGTGTCCCGTAGTTAGTTAGCCTCCTCGCTGTGACTCACCAGAGGGCATGCTGACTGTACCGCTGGTGTTTAGCTTCTCCCTGAAGATTGAACTGTGCCAGGCATTTTAGTGTCATCTTCTAACCTATTTGTGGAACTCTGTCAAAGGTGCTCCCTTCCCCCTTTTCAAAAAATCTGACTTGTATCCAGGCAGGGTTCATATGGTATTTGGCATTACAGGGACACCTATGTATTTAGGTCCAAGAGTTGTGATAATAAATGCAGTTTAACCCATTGGGGCTGAGGCATTTGAGCCCTGGGTAGAGATGCTCTCTTTACAGGGTGGTGTGGCTGTGCTTCTCAGACGTGTGTTTGGGATGCACTCGCCATCTTGTCAGAACGTGGATTCTGATTCACTGGGCCTGGGATGGGCTCTGATATTCTATGGTTCTAACAAGGTCCCTCAGAGTGAACACTGCTGTTCTGTGGATCACACTTGGAATCGAGAGGATGGCTTTAGAACAGGGTAGACCTGGGTGTGAAACATGGCGCCATAATCACTGTGCTGTGGCACCTTGCACAGGGTAAGTTGCATCCAAGCCACAGTCCCTTATCTGTAAGGTCAGAGTTAGATGGATGGTGGCATAGAAAGGTGCCTAGTATTATGTGCCTGGAGTGTGAAATGTTATTTGCCTTCTGCCCATAGGGGCCAATAATTCTATGGTGAGGATTAAACAACAAAAGGTATGGAAGAAGGCCAAGGGGACAGTGGTTCTCAACCTTCCTAATGCCGTGATGTATTTTCACTTTTACAAAGGGGTCGTGACCCACAGGTTGAGAACTGCTGCAAGGGGAAGAGCTTTTTGCTTTGTGTGGTTAAGGTTGATGTGGAGAGGATGGAGGAGTTAGGGTATGAATCCTAGTTCTCAGTACAAAATTAATTTGCTTATTAATTTTCAAATTACCATAGTTTTGGTAAATCTCCAGGCTAGTCTCAGCTGAGTCTGGATTACTTTTAGTCAGCATGTTGGGCCTTTCCTCTGCTGTCAGGGAGTCAGTTTCTTTTTGACCCTGAAGTCATCTGTGAGCTTCTCAGTGGGTGCTACCCAGTTCCTTGGTGTGGTGGGACCTGCCCACCTTTGCCTAGCTGCTTTCCATCCTCACTTCTTGATATTTATCTCATATGAAAGCCAGAGAAAATAAAGGGGCCTACAATGCAAAGCTTTGAACTTCATTAGCAGCACGAGTTAAAGTTTCCAGGGATGAAGTTGAAAATATTTTCTTAATTGTTGACTTCAGAAAATCTGGGCCTTTTATTAGCTTGCCTTCCATGAGTCTATTAACTCTGGGAAGATTACATTGAATTAGGTTAATGGGGAGCAATTGGTGGGAATAATTGGGAACTAAAAGCTGACATTGGCTGTGATTCTCCCACCTGGAGCCTGTGCCACTTGTCCTCATGAGCCACAGCTTCCTCTGTCACTATCTGGGACGAGTTCTCATGCTACTGGCCAGCCTTCCTGATGCGGTTGGATTGTGGCATGGTGGGCTCTAAGACCATGCACCCCTGCAAAGTACACCCTACTGCTCTGCAGTGCTGGCTTCCACTGTGTCCCCAAAGGTTACCCAAGGTGAGTTAGTGGTGGTTGACTTTTGTTCTGTTTCTGTCTCCTGTATCTTTTGAAGTGGGAGGAAATAAGGGATTGTGTTTACATTTCAATTAAGTCAACACATCCTTTTAAATTTCTCCTGGGAAACAATATATACAGACAGTTTTTAAGACTTAAACTAACAAAGCCACAAGTGCAATAAATCAAACTAGTTTCCAGTCTTCATATCTAGACTTTCATCGCTTTCCTATGAGTAGTTATTCCACCCTGTGAGAACCCTGTTCCTTCTTCTTTGACTCTTTTATGAATTGGGAGGTTTGAGCCTTTAACACTGGTGATTTCAAAGAAAAGAAGATCGTTCGCTTTGTTACAATGCCAGGATGCTGCCCCAACATCAGATAATCAAAGATAAGGTATTTGGGTTGAAGTCTAATATGTTAGGCTTTACTGGGACTTACTGACCTTCCAGAGGGTGGAGGTGTTGTTTAGAAGTGAGAATTATCTGATTGCTTTGCAGGTGAATTTGTGTGTTACAGTCCCATCATTTTCCGTAACCAACTAAGCTTGGTCACATAGGGTATATGTAAGGAAGCTGTTCTTTGTTTCAAGCTTGCATAGGAATGTGCTATCTTGTGCAGTCTAAGCTGAAAGCCAGAAGTACCTACCGGTTGAAAAGTTAATATTATTCTTGAAGAATTTAATGTACCCTATCATTAAATAGCAATAAGGAAGCTGTTCTGTGGCGGAGAAGAAGCTGGGAGTATAAAGCTGGGTAAGTAAGTAAGTCCTTTTGGAATTAAATCCTTATACAACTATAACAATAATTAAAAACTCTACTTTGAAGATACCAAGTTGATACCTATATAAAGAGCTTCAATGCTAATAAAGTGGACATTTCTCCCAGTTTCACCAGCTGAGAAATGAGACTTCCAGATCCTTTGCTGATATTTCCAACCACACCCACCTGTCTATCTACTAGTTGATTTTTAAACGTGAAATAAGAGATTCTAAGCCAAGATACCTTCTTTAGGAATACCCTTTGCTCTCGAACTTTGTTCTCTAGACTGTGAACTCCTTCCTCAGGATACCAATCATGCATGTCTGGAATACAGTAAAAAACCAATAAAAATATGTTGAGCTGGATAGATGCTTTTCTAACAGGATTCCCCTTCACTATCTAGTCTGAGTTGTTTGTTTTGTTAGAAAGAAACCAACTCTATGCCATAAATATATTACATTTTTTTAAACATTTACCTAGAAATTGTGGTATGCTAACATTGTACACCTTTCTAAGCACTTTACAAATATTGATTCCTTTAATCTTCACAACAGGGAGAGGTGGGTACTGTTACTTACGCTTGTTTTATAGCTGACCAGACTGAGATGGAGAGAGGTGAAGTAGCCTCTGTAAGGCCCCCCAGTAGTATGTAGCAGCATCAGCAGACTCCCCTTTTGTCCCTGCTTCAGCTCTCAAATATTACCTTCCTGCCCTTTGCCTAAGAGTTACAGAGAAATGAGACCAGACCTGGCTTTCCATCTCATGTCCCCTCTCTCCTTTCTGCCCACTGCCAAGTTCCAGGAAAACGTGACTAGAGTTTGTAAAATAGAGTACAAGGTCTAGGACTATGGTGTATTCATATGAGCCCAGGTTTGGGGAGAGGCCAGTCACAGGGGCTGTTTAGGATAAACCTCTAATCCTAGGCCCCTGAGGCTGTCAGGTAACAGCCATGTGACTAAGGCCAGTGCCTGTCAAACCTTTTATACGTGTGATCACCTGGTGTCCTGTTTAGTTGCAGATTCTGATTTGCTGGGTTTTGGGGTGGGGGGGGAGAGAGGGATTTCTAACAGGCTTCAAGGAAATGAAGGAGGCTAGTCCTCAGACTAATGCTGTAAAGGAACCGAATCCATGTGGGGCCGAGCCTGGCATTCCAGGCACCTTGTATCCTAAATAGGGCCTAATGCCTAACCCAGGACCACGAGAGCCGTAAGACATCCAGAGAGATGTATGCCGAGAAACTTCGAATTGCATGAACAGAATCAGAAAGCAGCTGAAGACAGAATGAGAGCAAAACTGAGCATAGAAAACTTGATGCCTCCAAAGTGAAAAGTGAGCCTCATTTCACATGAGCTGAGAAGCTCCCTGATCTTGATCTAAAGCTTAAGACAGAGCAGCTGTGGTGCTACAACTGTGGGAATGAAAAGGAAGATGACTTCCTATTTAAGTTGAAAATGAAATTAATTTTATAAAGAATGTGTGCTACTGACCTCCTCCCTACCCCCCCCCCCCCCGCACATTCTTGAAACTCACCCCCAGGGCTCCTCAAGTTCTCCCTGCCCTTTGACCCTCTGCTGTGGTATGTGATGATGACATAGAATGAATGTCGGGGTACCCTTTATGGTTACAGAGTACTCTTGGGGTGTCTTGTTTGATTCTTATACTTAGTAATTCAATTTGCTTTTTAATAGACCATTGACCAGTAGAATCAAACTCCCTCAGAATCACAGGCTTACAAGAAAAAGAATTGGGAGCAGGTCTGAAGGTGAAACATGACGTGGTGTTTCTTATTCTTTACCCCAGGACTGACTGACTGCTTAAATACATTTATGCCAGCTGACAATTTCAGTGGTGCTCCCTGTTTGACCTTGCACAGGAAATCTAGATGGGTCTGATTTCTTGAAAAAATAATTTTATTGAAGTAATATAAACACAGAAACAAGTACACATTTTGTGGGTGCAGATTGGTGAATTTCCATGTAAGAAGCACATGCATTTAATCTTAACAGAGATCAAACAAGAAAGGGAGACTTGGCATCCCCACACCTGCCCTCAGGCCCCCTGCCAGCTGCTTCTCCATGGCAGCCACTGTGCTGACTTCTCATACTTTTGTATTAACTTATAGGTGGTTTTTTGTTTTTAAAATATTTCGTATTTATTTTAATTTACAAAATTGTGTATGTTACTGTGTACAAGATCTGTTGATATACACACATATCATTTAATTGTGGCAAGAAGACTTAAAATCTACTTCCTTCACAATTTTTAAGTATGTGTGTTAACTAGAATCACAGTGTTGTGACTTACTCCTCCCTATTTAACTGGAATTTTGTATCTTTCTACCCAGTTTCCCTACCCCCGGTCCCTTGTTACCACCATTCTATTGCCGCTTCTATATGGATTCATATGTCTGACTACTTTGCCTTGATTTTGTTTGTGAGATCCAGCCACACTTTGTATGGGGCAGTAGGTCATTCATCGTTGGATGGTGTTCTGTAATATGAATATGCTGCAGTTGCTGATGGTAGACGTTTGCATTATTTCCAGATTTTGGCTGGTTATAAATAATGCTGCTGTGGATATTCATGCTTGTCTTTTGGGGAACGTAGATTTGCACTTCTGACTGCATGTGTGTGTGTATACATAGGATGTGAATATATTCAGCTTTTATAGGTACAGCTGAACAGTTAGTTCTCCGATATGGCCCTTTACGCTTCTATGAGATGTGAGTAAGAGGTCTGTTCCTCTGTAATGAATTCTTGCCGACACTGAGTGTAAGAAGTCATTTTAACTGTAAGCCTTATGATAGTTGTATAGGGGTCTATGATTATGGTTTTAATTTACATTTCTCTTTTTGCCAATTGAAATTGGGCATCTTTGTATGTATGTACTGGTAATTTGGATTTTTTTTTTTTTTTTTTTTTTGTTACTAATAGACAGTTTCTCACTCTGTCACCCAGGCTGGAGTGCAGTGATATCATCATAGCTCACTGCAGCCTTGAACTCCTGGATTTAAGAAATCTTCCTGATTTAGCCTCCCAAATAGCTGAGACTACAGGTGTGTACCACTGCCCCCCCCAATTACTTTTTAGTTTTTTGGAGAGACAAAGTCTCACTATGTTGCCCATGCTAACCTTGAACTTGGAGGCTCAAGCATCTTCCTGCTTCAGGCTTCCAAAGTGCTGGGATTATGGATGTGTGTCACCATGCTTAGACCAATGCAGATATCTTTTGTGAAAAGTCTCATTTTTCATCTGGGTTGTCTTTTTTAAAAAATTAGTTTTAAAAACACAAAAAGAGTTTCATGGAACATTTGTAAAAAGTGTTGAAATCCATAGTCATGGGAGATACCTGTCACTGATAGGGATTTATATGCTCCAGTGTTTCTGCGGTAGGAGGGGGAGGCCAGGAATGGTATGTAGAAGCATACAGCCTTTTAGTAAGGAAACTAAGGGTACATGGCCCAGGGCAATTGTAAAGTTATGAAATCACTAAAAGCTTAAAGCCTTGTAACCTGCAGATGAATTTGCCTTTTGTAGAAGCCACTCTGGAAGTAAATCAGCTACAAAAGTATAGCTGAAAACATTTTGGAATTGCTTTCAGTGTATATCCTTTAGAATACTTTTAGCTGCTTTCAAAATGACCTTTGAGCCTGTATGTGATTTTGGAAAATAGCAAAAGACTTCTCAGAGCCCAGTCCTATAAATAAGGAGCATGCTTCATGGATGACTAAACATGAAAAAAAAAAAAAAAAGGGAAGCATTATTTATGAGACTTGTGTGTAAAGGGATGCAACTTCCATTCTTAGGTGAAGACTGCAGATATTTGAAATGTTACTGGAGGGTAACTGAAGAGGGTGAGCCGCCTGTCACTGTCAGCGAAGATATAGGGACAGGGATAGGTCCACCAAACTTTGTCAGAAGGCTCGTGATTCTGGAGAACAGTGAGAGTAGTCTCTCCAATTCTGTTCTTCCATTTTCAAAAATCATAGTTTTATACATAAAAGTTTAAAGTAAAAATCACGTTACTCTTCATCTTAACCAGCAAGAATTGGCATAACACATGACCTAAAACAACATTCAAATTTAAAAGTGAATCTTCCAAATCAATTTTCCTAAACTACTCAAGACATACACTTTTAGGTTAAAGCTGAATTTACAAAATATGTAAATTCAAGAATAGGAGACAGGAGGAGACGGTCACGTAGGACCAGCTGTGTGGTCTCAGCCCTGGCCTGACTGACTCTTATTGTATTTATCCATGGATTGAACTTATTTGGGTAAGGGGTAGGTTTAAAGTGACACTAAGAAAAACATGTAGAACAGTTAACAACAGACAGCAAGGGGCACGTTAAATATAATAACAAATAAAGAGGTCCAAAAATAATATGCTTTCTGTCTTGACGGCTGAAGCTTTTAAATCTCATGTTTGCACAGTTCTATCCAGCTTGAGTTTGCTAGTTTTTTTAGAGGCATAAGGCTAGATGTGGAAATGATATAATTTAGGCAATTTGATCATTGTAGGGTCGCAAGTAGGATGTCCCAGGGACCGGTCCACTTTCCCTTGAGTTTTTTGTCACGTCTTTCTCAAGTTTTCAGAAGCTGATCACTGTCTGGAATGTATGTAGGTTTTACAAAGCAGAGCAAGGGGTCTCTTTTTTAGTACTTCAGAGTGTGGCATACTGTAGCTCAGGAGGTGGCAGGATGTATCATGACAGAGATCAAAGGTCATCTGCTGGAAGCCTTGTAAAGTCAGAAGGGCCATCTTGAGTGGCGAATCTAAAGCCAGTGCAAGTTCTGTGGTCTGGGTGAGTCTGTTATTGGAATGTAGGACCTGGAAGCTCTTTCTCAAAAACTGCTCCAGGGTAAAGAAGTAAACAGAGGCCTCTGGCTTCTTTACGATGACAGAGTCAAGATTGTGTCCAGGGTAAGAGAATGAAACCATGTAGTAGTCACCTACAAATATCTGTAAGTTCTGGGTTTTAAAGCTAAGGTTTGCATGATGAAAACATTAGTATTCTTATTTACAGCCTTAGCACAGTTGTTAAGATAATACTTAGTTTTAAGAGTTCTTATAGAATTGATCTAAAGTTCTGGGCAATCCAAGTTAATATTCCTGAAAATCAATTGGGTGCGGGCCAATTATAAGGCCCTGTTGCATCTACACCACTTACTGGGAAATTTTTTATTCAGGTTTTAATTTCTCCTGAGTTATCTATATAGATATAGCAGCAGATAGTATTTAATACTGCAGGGATTCCTTCCAGTGTAGTCAACAGGAAATCCAGCACTGATTATCTAGGAGTACCTGGGCTAGCAAGTTGAGCAATCTTTCTTGAGCCTTGAGGCTTTTGTAGTTTTTTCCCCAGCACTCTTACAGTCAGAGAAAAATCTCTTACCAAAGACTCAAACATTTTATGGCACATAGCATGACTTTAAGGTTTTAAGTTACTGAAAAGTGTTCTGATACCACAACATAGACACCATCCCTTAGGTCCTCCTAAGTCTCACATAGCCACGTGGCATCAAAGATGGCCTCAAAGGACAGTACCTATCTGTGTCCTTAATTCATTTAGCAGGTACAAAGTTCAAGACAGCAGGAATACTGGAAGGTTCACCTTCTCCCAGAATAGCCAGGGGGCAAAGTTGGAGCAGGGAAGAAGGGCCCCTGTGGGCTATATAGACTGTGCTCTGCAGCTTCTGGCCCAGGCAAGAACATGTGCAGCCCTCACCATAGCCACCTATCTGAATTCAGAGCTTCCAAATCAAGAACATAAGCTCACAGTCAAATCTATTAAAATTTAGAAATGTTACAGAGGTGACATTTCTATCATTTTTGAACATCTGAAGTTTAACAACAGTTTTAAAACTATTTTTATTTATCAAAGAATACTAAAGTCACCTGACCAAAAAGCATATGAGTTCCTTTCTGTTTTCTTCATAAATATTAAGCGCATGCTTGTTCTTCCTTTTTTAAAGCCAATTAGGCTTGGTAGTGAAACATACAGATGCACAAACAGACATACAGACAGAATTTATATTTGCTGGCTTTTAAACATACATTTTTGTCTAGATTATTAATCTGTTAATTGCCTAATTTATCTCAGCAGGTATTTTCTGTTAACTATTTTTATACTCTATAAATTAGATATATAAAAATAGTTTTAATTGTTCTTTCTAAACTCATAAATTCTACTAAGAAAAAACAAACCTAAGTATTTTAACCAGACTTGTTGTTTTAAACAATGTAACATAATTATAATAATTCAAGGATCCATTCAAAGGCCATTTTTTTCTACAGTCAAGATGATACATCAGCTGGTCTGTGTTACAGTAGAATTTCACTGCCTTTTAAGTACAGGTGGATACCCATACTGAGACCAATTGGACAGAGTGTGCCCCAATGGACTGTCATTTGAGATTGAGCTCCCAGAATGCAGACTAGATACAAAAACATCAGATTTATCAAGAACAAAACCAGAGCTGACAAGAACTAAAGTTCTCTGTGTGCAACCACAATTAAGCAGGAGGACCTTAGGAATTAGTGACGGCAGGTGCATGAGAGCAGAGCCCCAAGACTCTCAGGAGAAATCTCATGGCAGTGCTGCTAGGAGGGTTGAAGTTGTGCACTCCCAGACCCATCTGTTCAGTTGACCACTAGGCTTCCCTGGTACAGCACTTACCAGAGCAGTCTAGGGGTCCCTCTATGATCACCAGAAATGTTGCTGGATAGAGAGAATCCAGCCACCACCTGTCACTGTCAGCCAATATGCAAAGATGGGGATATGTTCACCAGACTTTCTTAGAAGGCCAGGATTCTGGAGAGCATTGCCTCTCTAAGACTGTTTTGTTCTTCCATTTTCAAAAATCATAGTTTTATACATAAAAGTTTAAAGTATAAATCATGTTAATCTTTATCTTAATAATAATCAGCATAACCCACGATCCAAAACAACTTTCCAATTTAAAAGTTAATTTTCTAAATCAATTGCCCTAAACTACTCAAGATATACACCTTTAGGTTAAAGCAAATTTACAAAACAGCAAGAATGGGAGACACGAGGTGAAGTCACACAGGACCTAAATGGACCAGACCAGCTGTGTCGTCTCAGCCCTAGCCTGACTGACTCCATCTTATTCTCACGGCATATGCTTTCAGCAGGAGAGAGGAAGGCACTGATTTTGTGATTTCTTTTAATCTGGACAATAATTGATGAGGTATGTACCATTTTGAGTATTCTCATTGTATAGATGAAATGTTAGGGGTTTACAACGAGAAAAAGAACAGTTTGGGAGTCAGACTTCACTGTTGTACCTTTTTCTTTTCCCCACTCTGCCTCTGCTCTGACAAGTATGGAAGGAATTACAAAACTGTTACAGGCAAAAAAACATGTGCTGAGGGTGAAGATCTGGTTTCCACTGTGTTCCTTTACAGCCCAGGATCTCTGATTGGCCTCAGGCCTCTGTGGCATGGAGTTGTGTGGGGACAGGAGTCTTCAGTGGCCTGTGTCAGGCTTCAGGACCCTCATTCTTCCCAAACATGATTCCTGGGGTCCTACTGTTCACAGGACCTCTTCAAGGTGTTGCAGTGTCCTACCCGGGCTTCATAGTCTGATCTGCAGGCCTTACTGTATCTGCTCCTTTTTCTTCCTTACTGGCACATGCCTAGCCAAGGAATAATCTAAGACATGTTGATGAATAAAGCCACTGTTAGAAATCATATTCTGTGTAAAAAGAGTGTTTGGATGGATAGTTGTATAAAATCTGACCAGTAGAAACAGAGTATTGCTTAGTTCTTTATTGTTCATTCATTCCTGATCATCAAAGGAAATCACCTGTTGGTTTTTCCTGAGACACAGTGGGTTAATGTCTTTGGTGTGCAGTAAAGACTTTGAAAAATTATTCCTGGAAAGAAAAGAATGCCTAGACAGATTGCTTTCAGATAGATCCTGGAGTGCTCAGCTTCCCCTGCAATGGAAGGAGCCCAAGAAGCACACAAAAAACACAGGTCACCATTCAGGGGCTCATCCTCATGCCACCTGGCTCACGGACCCACCAACCTGGCCCTCTTCTACTGAGAGGAAGCTGTTGACTAAAAGCTAAGGACAAGGAAAGCAGAACTACAACCTGTTTTTCTGGTTTAAAGCAGTAGCAAAGAAGCCTCTGAACTTCTCTTGAGACTTCATGGCTGAATAGTTTCTTCATTTGGTGGTTTTTTCATTGGTGACACCTTTAATCCTGCACATCCTTGGGTTTTGTGGCAGAGTACTGTGCTGTGGGTACTTAAGAGAGTCAAATTTCCTATACAGATTATAGTTCACTTTATTCATTTTCACACTATTTTCCCTAGACAAAATGAAGTTTCTAAGAAACAGAATATGAGAACATTGTAACGAAACTCTCCTCTGGTCGGATATTCACTATCCCATGTTTTGTTCCTGGAGCGGATTCCCCAGCAGGTGTGAAGAGCTGGTGTTCCTAGGGAGCACTTGTCCCCTGGTGGCTGTGAATATCTGATGTGGCCTTCTAAATCCATTTTCCTACAAGATTATGTTATCCTATCCACGTGTGTGTAGGTTGTACACATCAGATTTGGATGTGTCAGGTGGATGTTTGAACTTATAATTCACCTCCTGCCAAAAGGAAGAAACTTATAAATAGTACTTTGTGTTTTGTATTTCACTGTGTACTGAGTAAACACAAGGTGTACGTTGTGCGAGGAGGAGTAAAGGACCTCCCACATCCTTATTTTTTGAGTGGGTGTAACTAATGACTAGTTCCTGGATGTGTAAGGAGGATGTAGGTCAGCTTCCACTGCTGTATTTGGCAGAGGTGGGGTAAACACTCCCTGTAGACAGCCATGTTACTTTACAGGTGCAACTGTCTAAAGTTCTTTTTTTCCCAGAAGTTTTCAAAGAAGCCTTTGGTTTAGGAATAAGGAGCTCACTTCAGTGAATACCTGAGGCTTTCTCCATGTGATATTAATTCTATCAATAGTTAATGGTTGCATGTATGTAGTGTGCCAGGCAATGGTGCCAAGGACATTTTGTGAATTCTTTCAACTTTCCTAAGGGGATTTTTGCTATTATTAGCCGTGTTTTTCAGAATCAGAAACCAAGGCTCAGAGAAGTTGGCCCTTGGTCCCAGGGTCCTACCACACCATGCTGCGTTGAGGCCATGAGTGACTGGTGAGTGTGGCCAGAATCTGGGGCTATTCCAGAGAAACTGATTATCAGAAAAGAGAAGATCAGACACTTATTAATAGGAAGTACATCAAGATGAGTAACTTCTGTGTTTTAAATATGCTCAGCTTAGGTGAGGAATAGAGAAATTAATTGTAGAGGATTTTGAGAAGAAACATGTTTTTGAAGGAGGGAGACTCGGTTGACATTTTAAAGAATGGGGAAAGGTATTCAGCTTCTCATAGGGTGACCTATACCCAGAAAGGCTTCCATAGAAAGATATGGTACTTGTCCCAGGATGTTAGGGAGCATTTTTACCAGCTCTTCCAGTAGGTTTGTGGGTATTACCAGTACCTCCTTCCTCTGTCTTTATCTAAAGCAAACTTATAGGGCCATGTTCCTATGCAGAGCCTCACGGGACATGATGATACAGTGCTATGTTGAGCTGAAGAGACCCCAGGGAATTCCTCCTTTAAAATCCTACAGGGCTGTTTATCTGCAGCTTCTGAAGGTGCCTTTTTCATTTTTGTTTTGTATTGAACTTATCTCTGTCTTTTCTTTCATTCAGCACCAGTAGGAACTTTATGTAAAAAAAATTTTTCCATGGTGAGAAAAACCATAGAAAGACAATTTTTTTCTTTTATAGAATTTTTTTTACGTATCTGGATTCAAAAATAATTGTCTAAAATATTACATGACAACTTAAGTGTTCCACGGGTATACATGTTTGTGGGGACATGGGCTACTCAAGGAAATCAGGGCAGCTTTCCTAAGGGAGTGATGATGAACTGAGATCTAAAGGAAGGGTAGGAGTTAAAGAGGGGGGAGATTGCATTACAGAGGTGGCAGAATGTACAAAGGCCCTGTGGTGGAAGGGACATTGGTATGAGTGAGGAGCAATAATTAGGCCTGTGTGGCTGGGAGGCCTCTATGGAGGATAACGGCTATGAGACAGCCTTTTCCCAGGAGCTGTGAGGGTTTCTAACATGAATTTGAAGTGATGAGATGGAGAAGATTCACTTTGGTTGCAGTAAAGGGAATGGGTGGGTGGATAATAGAGGTCCAAGAGAAGATATGGATGGACTAGTTTATAAGATTTTGCAATAGCATAAGAAGAAATGTTCATACCCTGACCAGGCTGGAGGTATAGAGAAATGGAAAGACATGATATGGCTGGATGTGGCAATGGTTTGGAAAGTGTGAGGTGAGAAGGACAGAGGCACCAGAGACAGCGCCTTGGTCCCTCGCCTGAATGGTTGAATGGTGGTGGTGCCCTTCTATGGACACTCCTCAAGTAGATCATAGACTGTTTGATAGCAGGATCTTTTTCTAAATTAAGTTTGAACCCTCACCCTGCCTCATAGTAGGACTTGGTTAACTTTTGTTTTATGTATTTGAGTAGGCTGAGTTTCTTTAGAACAATGGCATGTGTGCTTGGTGGGAAGCAGCAGTTAGTGTACTGGCAGTGTGACTGGGGTTAGAGAAAAGGTCCCTAGTTGTAGAGTCCTAAAGACATTTAACTATATAGAGATGTGTCTTGAATTTTCAGGAAGTATTTCCAGATCATTTTTAAACTCTCAATACTTAGAAATCTGTATTTTTCCATTTATGCTGGAATCAACCCTTCAGATCCTCAGTTTCTCTATTTCTGGGATGAACCTATTATAGTAACACCAGCTTTCTGGGGTGGCTGTGAGGCTATGTTTAATAACTGAAACATCAAGGGTTTTAAGTTAATTGAAAGTCTGTCCATCTGTGCTTGTTTTCCCCTGTGGTCCTCCCCACCACTAGTGGGCACTGCAGCCCAGAGGGCATAGCCCCATGATGACAGTTGATTGGTAGATGAGATGTCTTTCTTGGGTGAGCGCTCATTCTTAGGTAAATACCTGTTTTGTTTTGTTTTTTTCACCCAATCCTTCTATAAAATGGTGAGTCAGTGGGTGTGTTTTTGGTTGATGTGATTCTGAAGACTTGAAAAGAAATGAGTGAAAGATAGTTTAGATCTAATTTCTGATTTATTGAGATTTTTAGATTTCAGATCCTGGGGTGCTCAAGGCTCATAACGAGTCCTGGGTTCAGACTGGGCTGAGTGCAGGTGATTTCTTAATCTCAGTCCTCAAGGTGAAGCAATGTGAGATGACAGGACTCACCTTCTTGAAGACCAGAGAGGATAATTCCAGCATGGTCCTGGTCCTTTGGAGCAGTATTCCCACAGTGCTTTATTCCTGAAGAATAGAATGCCTGCACCTCGTTTGGGCTTTGTTCAACATGATTTGCCTGTTATTGGTCTGGTTTTTTTCTTATTTGCATCTATTGTCTTAATAGGTTTTATATTTCAAGATTATTTTTTCTGTCACTTCGAACATTCTTTCTGTCTATACACTGTATTTATTCTGTGTTTTCCACTCTTTGTTTTCTTTTGAAACACAGCGAGTGGTACTTTTATCCATTTCATCCTTTAGCTGGAAGCGGGGCATTTCTTAGGTTCTTTCTTAGGCCTGAGAGTAACCTTGTGGTACACCTATTCTACTGTGTTGATCTGTTTTCCTAAGCATGGTATTGGTAATAGCACTGTTATTCTCTTAAATTGTTACTCTCTTAAAATAATTAGAGATACTGGGAATAATAACACATGCCAGATTATCCTTGTTCATCCTGTACATTGGGATATATGAAACTGAGCAAAAAAATTCCTTGGAAGATTCATCTAGGCATCTTTCAAAATATTTTGTATTACTCAGTCATTTTTATTTCATAAACTGACATTTTCATAAAAGCAGAAGTCTACTTCTGCCCTAAGATGATTGAAACAGATTTATTGTCCTCTATTTTCTTTGATTTTTTTTATTAAAAAACTTTTATCTTATAGTTGAAACAGGGAGCTCATCTCTTTCTAGAAAGGCTCTATTCTGTGTATGTGATAAAATCCATTGTTTTTAAGCAGGAACAGACCTTACATGTCTAGTTAACCATTTCGTCTTCCTCTCCCACTCTCTGCTTTCTACATATCTCTGTTTTACATATTAGGAAACTGAGTCTGTACATGAATCAGCAGTAAATGTAGGGCTCTTAATTCCAATCTCTTGATTCCTTGGCTCATTGTGATTTTCTAGAATATTAAAATATTTCTGAGATTCTTTATTTTTAAGATCTTCTTGTTTTACATATGGTTTCCTTTATGTTAGCCAAAGCTTTAATTGGTTCAGTAGAAGGGGAGAACTAAGCAATGGTTTTACCTTGTTCTAAAGTTAATATAAATATTTATAGCTCTATAAATAATATTTACTGAATTTGGCAATATTATTGGTGTATATAAAAACTAATTTTGGGTGGGGCGCCTGTGGCTCAAAGGAGGAGGGTGCTGGCCCCATTTGCCGGAGGTGGCAGGTTCAAACCCAGCCCCAGCAAAAAACTGAAAAAAAAAAAAAAAAAAAAATTAAATTAATTTTCAAGTATACTAATATTTGATATCTGGTCTAGCCAAATTTCTACTTATAGTAGGTGGTATATATTGAAACATACTGTCCCTACTCTATCATCTGGGTCTTTATGAGGAACAAATGCCTGAGCTGTGATTTTTTTTTTTTATCACTCTGAGTTTGTATAGGAAATGAGAATGTGTCTCATTAATTATCATATAGGGTGTCAGGAAATTCTCATAACAGTTTAAATCCACCTTAATTAAAAATAAAGAACAGGCGGCACCTGTGGCTCAGTGAGTAGGGTGCTGACCCCATATACTGAGGGTGGTGGGCTCAAACCCGGCCCCAGCCAAACTACAACAAAAAATAGCCGGGCGTTGTGGTGGGCGCCTGTGGTCCCAGCTACTAAAGAGGCTGAGGCAAGAGAATTGCCTAAGCCCAGGAGCTGGAGGTTGCTGTGAGCTATGATGGCACAGCACTCTACCAAGGGCAATAAAGTGAGACAGAGGCTAATAAATAAATAAATAAATAAATAAATAAATATAAAGAACATGTTATATAACACATGCCAGATTATCCTTGTTCATCCTGTACATTGGGATATATGAAACTGAGCAAAAAAATTGTCTTAATAGGTTTTATATTTCAAGCAGGATTTTGTTCTTTCTTTTAAAGAGGAGGTGGGAATCTATGAGTCAGATGAAGACAGGCCACAGCAGTTTCAGAAATTGTGAGGATTACAGCCTTTAGGCCCAGGAGGAGTGGATAAGAGCCCGTCAGTTTTAGCCTTTATTGTGTGTTGGTGTTTAGGTGCATATTGAAGCTATATGTAACTGCTGATCTATGATCTAGCGATTTCCTTTTACAAGCTGTTTAAAATCAATTCTCCTGTTTCCCTGCCCAGCACAGTGAACGTTTTGTTTACTGCTTCTCAGAAAGAAGTACCTCTGAGGGAGTGGTGTCTGGTCCTGAACTCAAGGTCTTAAAATGATGTATAATTGGCAGATGTTGGCCTCAGAAAAGGGCAAGAGACTAGCTGTTAGAACACAGAGGGCTAGTAGTAGAACACAGGTGCTGAAGTACCTTTTAGGGAGTGGTGTCCGGTCCTGAACTCAAGGTCTTAAAATCATGAATAATTGGCAAATGTTGGCCTCAGAAAAGGGCAAGAGACTAGCTGTTAGAACACAGAGGGCTAGTAGTAGAATACTACTGAGGTGCTGAGACGAGAGCTGGGAAGGAAGTGGCCAGGCTCTCCTGGTGAGTTGATGAGCACTTTGGTTTCCTTGGCCCATTTGGCTGCTCCCAGGCCTGCTGTTTTCTCCTTTTAAAGGGCACAGTGCTTAGGACTTGGAGAACTTGGGTTGTTCACTTTTGCTCCTCAAGCCTGTTGAACCTTTTCACTTCTCCACCTCGCTTTCCCAACTTACTCCCTTCGTTGTCATTTGATACTGTTCTGAAGGGCTTGAAGTGTTGCAGGGGCCTTGACCTCCTCATCTATCTTGTATCTTTGCCATTATTCTTCAGACTCCGTCAAAGATCACCATCTCTTGGAAGCCTTTTTGAACATTGAACTTCTACCCCAGGCAAAGATGATCTCTCCTACCCCTGAGTCATGTGTAACTTACCGTGCTCAAGTCTGATTATTTGCTTACACACCTCGACTGAAAATTTGAAGGCTGAGACTGTGACTTGTACATTTTTTATCTTCAGCACAGTGCCTGGTATAACTTAGGTACCGAGAAGGGGATGGATGGATGAGGGGTTGGGGACACACTCAAGAATTTCTGAGAAGGGAGAAAGGGAGAAAACATATTTTTGGCTGGGATATATGGGAAAGGCTTTTGGTGCGGATGAGAGTCGTTTCTGCTACATGCTTTCTGAGATGGCTATTAGAGAATAAAAGAGTGTGATTTGGAGAAGGAGCCTTTCCTGTGCCATTTATTTCAGTGTCAACCCCAAATAATTGGCAAGGGATGACATCACAGTCATTTAGCTTTCCTTCTGGAAAGCTCTGAAATCTTTCCTGAAACATCCAGTTCTTTATGTATTGAGTGGGATAGTAACTTTACTAGATAGGTTCTATTACTAATGCAAGGATTAACTGAGATTTTCAAAGTGCTCAGCTCCCTGCCTTGCATGCAATGAAGGCTCAGTAGGGTAAATGCTAGCTAATTCTGTTATTATTGGCCTCTGGTGTGTGATAAAATGAAGTAGTGCCTTTTATAAATGTTCTCAGGCAGAATCCTCCTGCTCCCTGAAATAAGAACTCATAGATTCATAGGTAACCACAAAATGGCTGTCCAGGTGTTGGGATTAATTGTAAATGGAATTATGCTTTCTTTTTCTTCTTCTTAATTATATAGTTCATCTTTTTAGAAAGCAAAGCACCTACCAGTTTCTCAGGCAAATCTTTATATTCCTGCCAGCACTTGGTTCTAAAAGAAATTTTTCTTTTACATGAGGCATTATATGAAAGTCTTTCTGGGTGTTTAAAAGAGTATTATTTATATATAAGCATACCTTGGACATATTGTGGGTTCAATTCCATATCGGTGCAAGAAGGTGAATATTGCAATAAAGTGAGTTAGATGAATTTTTGTTTCCTGGTGCTTATAAAAGTTATGTTTATACCATTGTATAGTCTATTAAGTATGTATGTTAAGAAACAATGTAAGGCCAGGCACAGTGGCTAACACCTGTAATCCTAGCACTCTGGGAGGCTGAGGCAGGTAGATTGCCTGAGCTCACAGGTTCAAGGTCAGCCTGAGCCAGAGTGAGACCTCATCTCTAAAAATGGCCAGGCATTGTGGCAGGTGCCTGTAGTCCCAGCTACTTGGGAGGCGGAGGCAAGAGAATTGCTTGAGCACAAGAGTTTGAGGTTGCTGTGAGCTATGATGCCATGATTCTACCAAGAGCAACAAAGTGAGACTCTGTCTCAAAAAAAAAAAAAAGTACATATCTAAATTAAAAAGATACTTTTTTGCTAAAAAATGCTAATAATGGTGGTGACTCATGGCTATAATCATAGCTCTCTGGGAAGCCAAGGTGGGTGGATTGCCTGAGCTCAGGAGTTCAAGACTAGCTTGAGCAAGGGTGAGACCCTCCACCATCTCTAAAAATAGCTGTTGTCCAGTGCCTGTAGTCCCAGCTACTTGAGAGGCGGAGGCAAGAGAATTGCTTGAGCCCAAGAGTTTGAGGTTGCTGTGAGAAATGACATCATGGTACTCTATGAAGGATGACAAAGTGAGACTCTTGTCTCAAAAAAAAAAAAAAAAAAAAAAAAAATTGCTAATGGTGATCTGAGCCTTCAGTGAGTCCTAATCTATTTTCTGGTAGAGAGGTCTTGCCTGGATGTTAATGGCTGTTGGCCGACCAGAGTAGCAATTTCTTAAACAAAGATAGCAATGAAGTTTGCTGCATCAATTGTCTTTTCCTTTTATGAAATATTTCTCTGTTTTGTTTTGTTTTTACCCACAGTAGGACTTCTTTCAAAATTGCATCAGTCGTCTTCAACTCTACCATTGCTTTACCAACTCAGTTTATGTAATATTGTAAATCCTTTGTTGTTATTTCAGTAATGTTCACAGCATCTTCACCAGGGGTAGATACCATCTTAATATATCATTTTGTTCGTCCATAAGAAGCAACTCTTTATTTGTTCAAGTTGGGTCATGCAATTGCAGCAATTTAGTCATACCTCTACTACTAATTCTAGTTCTCTCACTATTTCTACCACATCTGCAGTAACTTCCCCTACTGAAGGTTTGAACCCCTCAAAGGATTGGAATCAATTTCTTTCAAACTCTAATGGTGGTATTTTGATGTCTTCCCATGAATCACAAATGTTCTCACTGGTATCTAGAAGGTTTTCAGTTGACTTTTCCCAGATCCGTCAGAGGGATCTGTGGCAGCTATAGCCTAACAGAAATTTTTCTCTTAAAATAATAAGACTTGAAAGTCAAAATTTCTCTTTGATCCCTGGGCTACAGAATGGATGTTGTGTTGGTAGGCAATACAACATTAATCATTAATCTATTTGTATATCTCAAAGCTCTTGGGTGACCAGGTGGATTGTCAATAAGCCATAATATTTCAAAAGGAATCGTATTTTCTGAGCAGTAGGTCTCAACAGTGGACTTAATCAATAAACATGCTACAAACAGATGTGCTGTCATCCAGGCTTTGGTGTGCCATTTATAGAGCACAGGCAGAATAGGTTTAGCATAATGCTTACAGGTTCTAGGATTTTAGTATGGTAAATGGCCATTGACTTCAAGTTAAAGTCACCAGCTACATTAGCCTCTTGTGAGAGAGTCAGCTTGTCCTTCGGAGTTCTGAAGCTAGGCATTGCCTTTTCCTCTCTGGCTATGAAAGTCCTAGAGGAGGTGGTATCTTTCAGTGGAAGGCTCTTTTGTCTACATTGAAAATCTGTTGTTTAGTATAGCAGTCTTCATCAATTATCTTAGCTAAATATTCTGGATAACCAGCTACAGATTCCATATCAGCACTTGTCACTTCACCTTTATTCTTGTGTGATGGAGACATCTTCTTTCCTTAAATCTCATGCACCAACCTCTGCTATCTTCAAACAACTTTTTTTTTTAGCTTCCTCATCTCTCTGTGTTCATGGAATTAAAGAGAGTTAGGGAATTGCTGTGGAATATCCTTTGGCTTAAAAGAATGCTGTGGCTGGTTTGTTCTTGTATCCACAACATTCAAACTTCTGCCATATCAGAAGTAAGATTATTTTGCTTTCCTATCATTCATGTGTTCACCAGAGTATACTTTAAATTTCCTTCAAGAACTTATTTTTTGCATTCACAGCTTGGCTAATACTGCAAGAGACCTAGCTTTCAGCCTGTCTTGCCTTTGGACATGCCTTCCTCACTAAGCTTAATTCTTTCTAGCTTTTAATTCAAAGTGAGAGATGTACAACTCTTCCTTTGACTTGAACATTTAGAGGCTATTGTAGACTTGTTACTTGGTCTAATTTCAATATTATTGTGTTTCATGAAATAGGGAGGCCTGAAGAGAGGGAAAGAAATGGGGGAACCACCAGCTGGTGCAACAGTTAGAACACACATCATTTATTGGTTAAGTTTGCTGTTTATATGAGTTCCCCGAAACAATTACAATAGTAATGTGAGAGACCATTGATCACAGATCACAATAACAGGTATAATAATAAAGAAAAAACAGCTCAGTACCTGTAGCTCAGCAGCATACACCGGAGCTAGCAGGTTCAAATACAGCCCAGTCCTGCCAAGCAACAATGACAACTACAGCAACAAAATA
Source organism: Loris lydekkerianus (assembly GCA_963574355.1). NCBI lineage: Eukaryota > Metazoa > Chordata > Mammalia > Primates > Lorisidae > Loris > Loris lydekkerianus. The sequence continues at coordinate 721 of CAUYPK010159973.1, read as the reverse complement.
GCCAGGTGTTGTGGTGGGCACCTGTAGTCCCAGCAACTTGGGAGGCTGAGGCAAGAGAATTGCTTAAGCCTAAGAATTTAAGGTTGCTGTGAGTGTGACGCCATGGCACTCTACCCAGGGTGACAGCTTGAGACTCTGTCTCAAAAAAAGAAAAAGTTTGAAATATTGCAAGAATTACCAAAATGTGTCCTAGGAACAAAAAGTAAGCCCATGTCATGGGGAAAATGGCACTGAGAGACTTGCTCAACATAGGATTGCCACAAACCTTCAATTTGTAAAAAATGCAGTATCTACAACATACAGTAAAATGAGCTGTCTTTGTATTTATGCATTACTGGTTCTATTTTTATATGGAAGCCAGTCAGGTTGGTTTGGGACAGCTTGATTTTGGCATATGAATGCTGTCTTTTGTATGTGTACATTTTTATCCTTGCAGTTGGAGAGCCATTTCAAAACCGGGGATAGTAGTTAGTTCCTAACAATATTTACATATGTATGCATGCATGTACTCCACCGTTCATTCATTTCCTGATCTGTGTATCACTGCCATTCTAACATGTCTTTTAAATCTAGTGATTCCTTTTTTTTTTTTTATTATTATAGATAAAAATATGCACCATAGATGTGGCCCAACCCATCACCCTCCCTCTACCCAAACCTCCCCCCTCCCTTCCCCTTCCTTGGTCCTTTCCTCATAGTCTTGTGGTATAGTTGGGTTATA
>CAUYPK010159969.1:0-48450 GCA_963574355.1 Loris lydekkerianus | reverse complement strand
TAGCCCTGTGCAGTAAAGAGTTAACTCAGTGGGGAGGTGGGGCACAGTGGCTCACACCTGTAATCCTAGCATTCTGGGCAGCCAAGGTGGGTGGATTACCTGAACTAACAAGTTTGAGACCAGCCTGAGCCAAAGTGAGACCTCATCTCTCTCTCTTTTTAAAAAAAAAAAAAAAAAAAAAATTGAGGATTGAATCATATCTTTAAAAATTATTGCATTATAGTAGATCACAGCCAATAAAAGCATTGAGAGTTGTAGATTTCTCTAATAGTGCAAGACTGAGTGCAAGTATCAAATGTAATTCAGAAAATCCTGAAAATGTGGCAAATAATGGTACCCACAATCTTGATCATTTTTTTCTTTTTTTTAATTAATTATTTTTTATTAAATCATAACTTTGTACATTGATATGTTTATAGGGTTCAGGGTATTGCTTCAATATACAATGTGAAATGTTTACATTGAACTAAGTAATACATCCATCACAATTGTTTGAAGTATTTCTTTTTTTTTTCCAATCTTTTTTATTTCATAGCACATTTCGCAATCTTGATCATTGTACATTGGGCACCCAGTGCTTTAATGATATGACATCAAAAGCATCATTTGATGAATGCTGAAGTTTTTACATTTCCTCAAGGTTATAGAAACAAATTTCAGATGGCTATGTCTATGTTAAGTGATAGCGCAAAAAGTACCTTAGGCCTCTGACTAATACTGTTGCTCTCTAAAGCTTTTTTTTTTTTTCCTACAAAATTGCTAATGATGTTGCAGTAATACAGTTTTATTTTTGTTGTCAGATATTTTATGTGCTTATTCAATGCAATTATAAACTGAAAAAACAAAATTATAAGCTATATATCATGTCATAAGCAACCATTATTTTTCCTAAAATATTATAAAAATAATTGGTGTCAGCCCCATATACCGAGGGTGGTGGGTTCAAATCCAGCCCTGGCCAAACTGCAACAAAAATATAGCCGGGCATTGTGGTGGTTGCCTGAATCCCAGCTACTCGGGAAGCTGAGGCAAGATAATCGCCTAAGCCCAAGAGCTGGAGGTTGCTGTGAGCTGTGATGCCACAGCACTCTACCAAGGGCAACAAAGTGAGACTCGGTCTCTAAAAAAAAAAAAAAAAAAAAAAAAAAAAGTTAAAAAAAAATTCTTAAATAATTCTTTATTGCTTATTTTGAATTTTAATAAGTGGAGTAAATCTTTCTGATTAAAATTCAGGGCACATAATAACTAGTTGAGAAACACTTAAATAGTGGCTCAAAGGTAAGTAAAATTAATATCTCCAAACTGGACCCACAATTCATTAACCATGACTGTCACTTTCTACTATGTGATGGAAGAAATTTCCTTTATTTAAAATTAGATAAACATATGATGTTGTGCAAATGTTCCATTACTTTTCTCAATGGCTTATTTTTAAAATCTTCACTCGGTAAAACTGAAAATATATTATTTCATTTCATTTTCATCATACAGAATGAATGTGTTTCTTTCTCTCCACCTCCAATAAGCTGGTCAATGAATTTTAATAGCCACTTCTCCCTATCCTGTTGCCAGATCAGTAACCAGCGTAATTCCACATTTGTCAATGAAGTCACTGAGCACTAAATGGAGATTTTTCATCTGAATGTGCCTCAATCATTGACAGACCTTTAATTAAGAATTCTCCCCTCTCCAGTATGACAATGGAGCTTTAATAGGTATTGCATTAAAATTATATATTGCTTTGGGCAGTATGAACATTTTAACAATGTTGATTCTTCCCAGCCATGAGCATGGTATGTTTTTCCATCTGTTAAACCCAACTATACCACAAGACTATGAGGAAAGGACCAAGGAAGGGGAAGGGAGGGGGGAGGTTTGGGTGGAGGGAGGGTGATGGGTTGGGCTACATCTATGGTGCATATTTTATCTATAAAAAAAAAAAAAAAAAAAAAAGACAGAGAGTCCTGTCGGTGCTGGGGCATCATAGCTCGCAGCGACTTCAAACTCCTGGGTTCAAGTGATCCTCCGGCCTTTGCCTCCTGAGAAGCTGGGACTGCAGGTGCCCACGTGTGTGATCAAAACAAGTATTGGGGCTCGGCGCCTGTAGCTTAGTGGTTAGGGCACTGGCCACATACACTGGGACTGTTGTGTTCGAACCCAGTCCAGGCCTGCTAAACAATGACAACAACAATAAATAGCTGGGCATTGTGGCAGGCGCCTGTAGTCCCAGCTACTTGGGAGGCTGAGGCAAGAGAATCGCTTGAGCCCAAGAGTTGGAGGTTGCTGTGAGCTGTGATGTCATATCACTCTACCTAGGGTGACATAGTGAGACTCTGTCTCAAAAACAAACAACAACAAAAAAAAGATAGGCAGCAAAATTAGGATTTCACTTTTTCAAGGAGGATCAAAAGTATATAAAGCCTCATCTTTTAATTTGGTAAAGAAAAATGGGAAAAGATATCTCAAATGTTACTTTTTAAAAATGTCTATTATTTCTAAATATAAGAATGCAGTATTTTCATGATGAATCTAAAGAAAACTTCATTGGGGGGGAAACAGTTATAAGAGGGACTTTACCTAACAAAGGCCATCCATGTAACCTGGTTCTTTGTACCCTCAATGAATCCCCAACAATAAAAAAAATAAAATAAAAATAAATGTGATAAAATTATATGAATTATCTCAGTATTATGATGAGGATCAGAGATAATCAGGAACATGAAAATACTTTGAAAATGATTCTTTAAGGTAACGTATCTAAAAATAGCTGTAGTATCATATTTTTAATTGATAGAAGGATTGCTCTGTCCATGTGACATGGCATAAGCTATCGCTAACACGCCTCTTCTTTGCTGGGCCATGTTGACTGCTTAATATTTACTAAGTATACCCCATCGCTACCTACCTCTAGAAGTGTTATTTTCTGAGTCTGTGTTAAAATAATTTCAAGCAATCAAGAGTTCAGTAATGTATGAAGTAGAGTTGAATTAGTTTGTATTCACAGCTGACCAAGGGCTCTATCAGCTACTGGGAAGAGCTCATTTAAACAACAACCTTTAGCCAGTTTATGTAGACTCGGCGTTCCAACAGTGCTAAGCAACACCAGCTAGCAGAAGCGGAACGCTGCAGGTGGTCCACAGACCAGTACCATCCCCATCACCTAAGAATGTGTTGGAAACGCACCATTTCAGGCCCTACCCCAGAGCTACAGATTTAGAATCCAGAATTTTAAGAGATTCCAGGTTATTCCATTTGCACATAAAATTTTGAAAAGCAGGTAAGGTGAAATAGAACACTTTTGGGGGACTGGAAATCTTCCTGCTTTTTGATTCATTTTGATTTGTTTGTTAATAAACATCCTGAAGTGTGTTCTGCACCCCAGTGAAGAGTCAAGCAGTTTCTCTCACCCCAGGCCTCCTAATCCTCTGACACCCTGGAAAGCAAACCTTTCACCCTCCTGCTAAGCTCTCAGTTGAAATGTCATTGTTGTTTTCTAACATCACCTTATGCGGTGAGAAGAGCAAAGAAAAAAAATGAAGTTGAACAAGACTAGCTTTGATAGGGATTCAGTTTTCTAACTTAATTATTAGAACCCATAGTGATGCTTTTACAGAAGAAGTGCTACTGTTTTTAAAAGAGTAACCAATAGGGTGCCTGCATGTCTCGCCTTGCAACAAAGTCATTTGCTTAAGGAAAGGAAAGTGTCAGGTGAAACCCCCTGAGTAGCTTTTTTATGAAACCACCTGAAATCAATTATGCTTAAAAAGCTCTAAAACATTAGAAGGAATTAAGCATTAAATTAATCATAATACCTGGCATATTAGTGTCAGATAGGGCAAATAAATGCTAGAGAAAAATTATAGTACCAATTAAAACATTTTTCCCATGGGAAAACGTACCCTACTGATGACGTTGTTTGAAGGAATGCAAAGGGGTGAAAATCACATAGATGTAAGTGCCAGGCATTCTGGAGCCCTGCAAGGTATCTCTGGATGTGATGCTTGGAAATACGAACTTTGAACATCTCACCATGATATTCTACACGACAAATTCCAGAGACCCCCTGCAGAAACCTTGCTCTAACTATCATCCAGAAATCTCCAAAGTGTGGTCTGTGAACCCCTGAGGGTTCCTCAGACCTTTCAATGATTCTGTAACATCAACATGATTTTAATAGTACTAGGAAGACTTTATTTGCCTTTTTACACTGTGAAGATGTTGGCAAAACAGCTGGTACCTTAGCATGAATCAAGACAGTGGTACCCAGTGGTATTTATCATATTCCTCACCACTTTACATCACTATAAAAAACAAAAATGTCATCTTCCCTTAAGAAGGTCCTTGATGAAGCAGTAAAAATTGTTAATTTTATTACATCGCCATCCTCAAGTACGCGTGGCTTTTTAACATTCATGTGATGTAAGGGGTGATAGACATAAATTATGTGTCCTGCTTATTGGAGTACCGTGGTTTCTTCAGAAAAAATATTTCTGTCATTGTTTGAGTTGCATGCTAAACTAGCCATTTTTTTTTTTTTCTTGAGGCCTCTTTTTGTTTATTTTCTAAAAGAATAACTAATAAATTGTGGTTATTTGCATTTCAATGTTTGGTAAACATTCTCTCTTTCTTTAAAAAAAAAACAAAACAAAAAACAATGATAAACAGCAAAAAACCAAAAGCCTATTAGTCACTTTAAGGAACACTAACAGGTGCTATTGTCAAAGGCATAAGTGAGCTTCCACGTTAAAGTAAGAATTTGGAAAATGTACATCTGCCACCAGTAACTGGAAATGTTCCCATTATTTAAAAGCTTTATTGATGATATTTGTGGTATTGTAGGATATGGGATATTTTGACATAGTATAATGAAATGTAAAAGCACTTGGAAGATTTTTATAACCCAGTGAATACTTTTCATATGACGATACAGAGTATTGCAAAATCATAAAAGGATAAAAGATCCATTCAAAATGCAAGACAGGCAGTGTATTTTAATATAACAGAGTATGGCAAATTTGCTAATACATATACAGTTTCATTGCAAGTAAATTTTGGAAAACTACGACTCTGAATTTTGGCATAATATGAAAAAAAGAAGAATATCCACAATTATCTTACATAGCTTTTAAAATATTCTCCTATCTCCCATTTTGTCCAACTATGTATCTGTGGGATGCTGGATTTACTTTGTATATTTTAACCAAAACAATTCCTGACGACGGATTAAATGCAGAAAGAGGAGAATCTAATTATCTTCTACTAAGCCAGACATTAAAAAAGATTTGCAAAATATTAAAATGTACCTCTTTGCCCTAACTTTATTATTGTGGAAAATGGAAATGTATTACTTGTATCAATATGGATTATTTTTAAATGAATTAAAACATTTTAAAACTTAACTGTCATTGCTAATACACTCCAATATTGATAGACAAAGCTCACGTGAACAAAAACGCTTTGGCTCCTCGGCACCTTCATTCATTTTTAAGAGTGTTTTGGGGTCTAGAGACTAAAATGATTAAGAACTTCTGATCTAATTACAGCTTAAGAAAAAAGATTAGGGTTTAGGGTTTCTTAACCTTGGCACTATTGGCATTTGGGACTGGATGATTCTTTGCTGGGGGGTGGGGGGGAAGCTGTCCTGTGCATTGGGCAATGGTCAGCAGCATCACTGGCCTCTAGTCACTCACTGGGTTCCAGGAGCATCAGCACCTCCAGTTGTAACAAAAATATCCAGATATTCCAAATGTACTTTGAAGGAAAGATTAACCATGGATGAGAATCACTGCCATAGGTAAACAGGAAAAGAATATAAAAAGAGGAAATATTAATAGTATAAAAATGCATGGAGAAATATTCAAACTTGCCAGGAAGCCAAGAAATGGAAATCCAAATAATATGTTTCCTTTCACAGGCATTAAAATAGTAAAAGTAAACATAACTTGTAACAAGCCATTTCAGTGAAGCTGTGGTTGAACTGGCAGGATTTACACAATTCCAGAAGATTGTTAATGGATTCATCAGATTGGGGAAAATAATTTGGCAATGGCTTTCATGACTCAAACATGTCCACGACCTAGGAGTAAAAAGAACATAGTCTCTGGAATCAGCGTTAAGCTTGACTTTTCACTTCGAATCCTCCTATCTGTGCAACCTTCCTTAATTTATTTAAATGGTATCATTTATAAAAAACCAAAACAATAATAATGTCTCCACCATTTGTTACTGCAAGAGCTGGATTAGATAATAATGTAAGTGAACTTTTAGCTGAAAGTAGATTTAATGCATTCCCTTTACCAATTCTCCCCGCTGAGATCCTGCTAAAATGACAGGAAAAGATGAAAAAAGCATATAAATTCACAAGGAAAAAGAGAACAGCAGAGGGGTTCAGTGGAAGGGAGGTTTTAACAAAATTCTGGAAGGATAAAAATGGTCCAAGGAGAGGTACCTGGAATAAAGTCAGACTGGGAAGGCAGGTGAAGGAACAGGGTTGAAGAGAGACTCCAACCTTGGAGCAGTGAGGTATGGACAGCAAGGACGTGAAATGTGGATGTTGAGCAAACCCTTGAACATGGAATGAGAAGTATCTGCCCCTGACCCCTCAGGCAGGAGATAGGAGGAGGTTTCATCTCAGAATTTGAATGTTGCAGCCTCCAGAAACACAGCAGCATACCTTACTTTTAAAATATTGACAACAGGGGCTCACTGGTTAGGTGAGAAGTGCTTCTGACATGAAAGAGAGCAGCCGATTCAAGTAGGGAAAATGACTCTAAAGGAAATAGAGATAATTCCAGAATCCGGAAATCTCTCTTCCTCCACATCAAAATTGTAGCTTTGAGAAATGACTGCACCTGTAAATAAGGACTCGATGCTACAAGGAAAGAAAAAAATTCAGAGAACAATAAGTAATTCTTAAAGAAAAAAAAAATGATTGCTGAAACGATAAACAAATGCAATGCTCTAAGAGTTGGTTATTTTTCTAAAAAAAAAAAAAAATAGAACAAGAAGACGAAAAAAAAAAAAAAAAAAAAGCATTTAATGGTAAACCTGAAAGGATAGAGCTCAGTGGGAGGAGCATATGTGAATAGTTTAATAAAGACACTGTCTACAGAAAATGGAATAATTACACATTTCATGATGAATTAAACAAAAAGGCCCACAACTATATGATACGGAAAGAGTAAGCAGAGGTTTTGTACCATAGTAGTTAAGAGCCCCAAAATTCTACATTAGCCACTTACTAGGTGCATAATCCTGGGTAAGTTATTTCAATTTTCAGTTTTTCCATTTCCCATCTACAAAATAGGGATAATTCTAGTTCTTACTTCATCAGGTTCTGCTGAGAATTAGCTAAATTAATACATAGAAAGGACTTAAAATAGTGTCTGGCACTTAGTAAGTTTTGTTAATTATATAAAACCATCATAAAAATAGTGTGCCACTTGGCTCTGAAGTGATCTGCTTTTATGAAATTATAACATTAGCCATTATGTATTTATTTAACTAAAAATGGTGGTTTAACTCCACTGGCAAGATAGAAGGGAGATACTGGATGATTTAAGACAGCCAAATTCTCATCTATCATAGCAGGAAGTAAATAGATAATGTCTGCAATCAATAACTTTAAAATAGCACATTATGTAGCAGCATTGCCAATTCCCAGAAGAAATGGCAAAGCATTAAAATACATTTGCCTCGGAGACACAGGATTGGGGGTTGTAAATGGTAGAGTAGGGAATGGTTTGACTATCTGATTTTCCAACCAGGCTTATTTGTTACTTTGAGGGTTTTTTTTTTTTAATTAAAGAATAATAAAAAGGTTAATGTATATGAATTGGCTGTCAGTGCCTAACATGTGAGAGTAGGAGCAACATATTATAGTTCCATTTTATTCATTTCAGTAATTCCATTCCTGGGGATTTTTCCTATTTGAAGATCTAAAACCAAAAGAAAAACATGAATAAATCTGTTATCACTGTGTTATTTATAACAACAACAAAAAAATTGGAAATGACCCAAATTTTCAACCATATGGGAATGGCTAGGGATTACATGAAAACCTGATGGAATGTTAAAAACCAAGAACATAAGTTTATTCTTTCACACAGCTATGTATATTAGCTAAAGCCAGCCGCACGTGCGCATAAATCGCCTGATGTGTCAAGAAACAGAAATCCGAAAGAACCAGGAAGTCTAAAGAGACGAGAAGTTCAAGGCATGTGTCTTCATTCTGCGTAACTTCCCGTGGCCTCCAGAGTCCGGAATGGAGGGACACACAGATGCAGTGAAGAGTGTCTTTCTGAGCTGTGCGTGGCCTTTTATTCCTGGAGGTCACAGCACAGAGACAGCACGCTAAGAACCTATACCACTAATTATGGATCCTTGAGGCCCACACCCTGGCTCGGCCGTTAGACTCAGCATCCAGCACAGTCATGCCCCTGCCTGGAAGTCCTTCTCAGCCGTGGCTCAGCCTCTACCTTACAATGTCTCAGAAAACCCATTTCTCAGCAGAGATGTTGATGAAAACTGTATGACACCAGTGAAAAAATAATGACAGTATAATGCATCTGAGTCTGAGTGAGAATGCACAAGGCCGACAGCGCCTAAAATCATCTGAGCGGAGCAAGCCATCTTCTCTGGATCTCAGTTTGGTCTCCTGAGAAAGGGGGATCATTTCTCTACTTCAGTACAATGTTGTGAGTGCAAAATGAAAGGACGCTTGCAAGGCGACCTCACGGGTTTGGATGCAGAGTAGGAGCTCACAAAGTTCTCTTAGATGTGACTTCAAGTGTCTATGACCCACTCCCCAGAACTGGGCTTTTCAGACTCTAGCACTAGAATCTTCTGGAGGACTTGTTAAAGCTGGGGTCCCCAACCATGTTGGCACCAGGGACTGGTTTTATGGAAGACAATTTTTGCATGGATGGGTGATGGGTGAGCATTAGATTATCTTAAGGAGCATACAACCTACATCCCTCACATGAGCAGTTTACAATAGGGTGCGGGCTCCTATGAGAATCTTACATCACCCCTGGTGTGAGGGGAGGCAGAGCTTGGGCAGGGATGCCATGATGGGAGCTGCTGTAAATGCAGATGGAACCTCGCTGGATCACCTCTGCTCGCCTCCTGCCACGCAGCCTGGTTCCTAACAGGCCACAGACCACTACCGGCCCACGACTCCAGGGGAGATGGGGACCACAGCATTCAAACACAGATTGCTGAGGTCCACCCCCAGAGTTTCCAATTGATTTAGTAGGTGGGGTGGGATTGCGGGGGACCCTGAGCATCTGCATTTCTAACAAAGTCCTAGGTAATAATGATCATTTGGGATCAAAGTTTGTACACCACAACATTTTATAGGCACAAAATTCTCCCAATACCAGCTGTGAAAAAATGTTGAGACTTTGGAGAGGGAAGGGGAAGGCAGGTGGGAAACGTTTTCTTGGGCTTCCTCATATGACTCTGTCCTGAGGCCTAATGGGCGGAACCTTGGTGTGACATCTCTGCCAGCGCCACCTCCCTCCCACCCTCCTTCCAAGGCTCTCCCAAGCTCCAGACCTGAACCTAGTCTTCCTTGTCAACTTCCTGAACTAAAAGATGACAACCTTTCCCATCTGCCTGGAGCCCACGTGCTGAAGCCGAGGCCACCTTTTCAGGTTCCACAAAAATTATGCATTCATTATGGAGGAAATTAACACCTCAAAGCAAACTATAATTAGGAATTCTTCAATTCAGTTTATGTTTTTTCAATTAGGCACTCTATAATTTTAATCATGGGAGCATTAACATGTTTCTGTAATTTATATACCTGTGGCATAATTAAGCCTGGGAAACACTTTGCTCTAAACCTGAATGGAAGTGATTGTTCCCCTTCACACTGGCAGTATTACAGACCCCTGAAGGAGAGATGTGCCGGTTTCACAGGAGCCATTCGTGAGTTGCAGAGGCCAACAAGAGAACTTTTGGTTTTAGAAATGCGATGGCTGCTGTAGATCATGTGATGGCTTTAAACATCTGCATCCCAAAGCTTCAACTCCTATTGTGACTTTCCAAACATCCTCACCATTGGAAACTGCTTTGGACAACTATTCTTGGAAACTAATTTCAATTAAGCAGGAACAGGGTGTCCTGGCAGGGGAGACGTTATCTGAGAGCCGTGGGAAGCAGATGGCTTTGAATTGAAGAAATTGAACAATGGACTGAAACTTAGCCTGGATTGGGACCAAACTCCTTTTTTTAACATTGATTCCTCTCTCCACTTTCTCTAACTCTGCTCCTCTCATACAATTTCAGCTTTGCCTTTTCGCCACAAAGCCAGGCTTGAATCCTACACACGAGGTAGTTCTCTTGGGATTCTGAGCAGTTCTGCAAATTCAAGGAATTCAGAGGCACACTGGAAGTTTTTGTGCTTATTCAGACTGAACCTCTGAACTTTCTGAAGGTTAAAAGCCTTCATTTTTTCCCCCACTTCTTCCTGCTCTCCCCACAATAGCAAATTCAGATTTGCTGACTGCAATAAAAGGGAAAGAACATAATCAAAACTGGCCCCGGGGGACAATGCATACAGATTCCAACCCAGCTGAGTGACGTGCCCGTACTGCTGCAGTCTTTTGGCACTCAATATATTTTGTCTGATCTAAGAAAATATGGAACTTTTTATAGAGTGAAAGTTGGAAATGGATTTGTTTCTCCCAGGCTGCTCTAGCCTTCCACAAAAGAATACAGATTTGTTCTGATTCTGATGTTCAACCTCACCAAACATCCATCTTCTACCTAAGCTCCCACATCTGCATGGAAGGGATATATTCAGGTAGGTATCAGCACGCAGCGACACAAGGTGAATTATTTTGACACCAGTTGTCCTGTCATCATAGGAAAACAGAGGTGTGTTTTTAGCCTCCCATGGACGGGGATACAGGAACAAGCTGGCAGAAACTCTAGTTCAGTTCTTATGAGCTAAAACTGGTTATTCTCATGCTGGAACACACCCTAAAAGAGACGCGGCAGTTGTGGAAGCTGTAAAGACAATAAGGGCAACGCCATAGTAAAATGCAAAGCAACTCCTTCCCCATGTCACAAAATGGAGCAAATATTGGTGCCATAGAAGAGAATACCAGGTTCCCTGTACGGCTTCGTTCTCCATGCTTGAGATCACCTATGGGCAACGCCAGTCGTACCCAACAGCAGCCAAAGATCAGCAGGATCAGTATCTCCTGGGAGTTGGTTCAGCATGCAGATTCTCAGGCCCTGTTCTCTCATCCTTGGGGATGGGCAGGAATCTGCGTGTTTCCTGGCTGTGTCCCAGTGATTTTCACCAACATTCACAAACCCCAGGATGAAGCCAATGTCCACATTTTATCCACAGTGGGGGTGATGCTGTGGAAGTTTGGAGGTCTAGCTCAGTAGGTCAGAGTCCTGGAAACAAGTCAGCCCAGCTATAGGAGGCTCCACTCAGCTTTGGGGACTTCTGCCTTATACCTGTGCCTAAGGCCCCACTGTGTTGTTCGTTTCTCATGATGGGATCCCTGGCCTTGACCTCTTTTCACTAGCACTCCTGGAGACTAGAGCAATGCAGTGAAATAGAATTTCAGAATTTCTCTGAAATCAGACCTGGACCTTGACTCCTTTTCACCAGACTAGAGCAATGCAGTGAAATAGAATTTTCTGCCATGATGAATATGCTGACCAACATGGGAGCCCCAAGCTACATGTGGCTATTGAGTATTTGAAATGTGGCTAATGCAACCCATGAGTCAAAGTTTTCATTTTCCTGGATGTAAATTTAAATAGGCTGTGGATTGGAGAGTGTAAGTCTGAAGTCTTGCCCTTAAGTCCTTCTTGTGTTATTGGGGCTGCTACCTCCTGTCCTGGCCATGAGTACTTATTTTATATGCTTATAATCTCTAGAAATTGCTTGAAGCTACACCCAAATGGAAACGCACTCAACAGTGAACCCTGAGCAAGAATAGGTGGGGCTGAGCCGTGAGAGAGTAAGCACACCCTTCTTCTGCCTATTGGTGGAGACTCTAACCTTATGTTGTTCTTTTCCTACCCAAAAGAGAAGAGTTTTCAGGATCACTTCTCGCACTGCTGCTGAGCGGTGGTAACCCGCTGAGCAGCCCTTAACAGCTGGAGCAGGCAATGTGCACAATGCTTTTTGGATAAAAGCAAAACTCCCAGATTCCAGCATGGCACAGAGCCCTGCACTAACTCAGAAGAACATCAATAGATCAGGCTGGAGAAACACGCTAGATGGAGGGAGACTTGAAAGTCTGACCTTTGGGCACTTGCAGACAGAGTGAGAGCATCGGTTATCAGGCGCACAAGATCTGGGACAAAGCAGTGATGCAACTGTCATGGGGCCCAGCACAGTGGGAGAAGCAGAAATCAGCAGAAAGAAAGTTGGAGAAAGTGAGAAGCAGGAAAAGGCTCCTTGTAGAGTCTCTTGCAAAGAGTTTTGTCCGTTCCCCAGAGCAGGAGAGGAGACAGCCCTTCCATCCTTAGCCTGGCCTCTTATTCCTTCAAATCTTTGGCTCCCGTGACCTGCACCTGGAATCCCTGACTGCCTGTCAGCATCACTGCCAACACAGTTACACCCCGAGCTGTATTACCTGACGGGCTCTATTACCGTCATCTTCCCTTTGATCATCTTTCCCCCTGAATACCACTTTTTGTCTTTCCAGCTTGTTCTGCACCATCTGCACAGATGCTTCAACACCATCAGAGTCATCTGCTCCCCCAAATCTTAGTTATCTGAGTATCTGCCCATCTGCCTTCACATTGTTTTTGGTTTTTAAACACAGAGCAGGTGGTCCATTTTTAAGTGCTGTTGTCGACATCATCATCGTTTTCTTTTCTCCATAGTCCTGGATCAACGAATGTGTTATTCTTTCTTTCTTTTTTTATTAGCTCATAACTGTGTACATTACTGTATTTATGGGGTACAGTGTGCTGATTTAGAAAGTGTGCTGAAGTTAGAAAGATCCAATCACTTGGAATGTTTACATCAAACTGGTTAACATAGTGTTCACCTCATTTAATTTTTGTGTTTAGATATTTATACCCTACTATCAATATATTTGACATGTACCCTTGCGATATACACAGTAGGTGAGGTCCCACCATTCCTCTCCCATCTTTATTTCTTATTTTTTTCTACTATAAGCGATGCTTGGAGCTCTTGGAGAAAATTAAACTACAAAATGTTGACCATCCCTCTACTTAAAAAAAAAATTCTTCCTTTGGCTTTCTTATTGTAAAAGAAAAGAAAAGGCTGAGTGTAATTACAGGCTTATGCCTGTAATTCTAGAATTCTGGGAGGCCCCAGATTACCTGAGCTCAGGTATTTGAGACCAGCCTGAGGAAGAGTGAGACCCTGTCTCTGCTAAAGATAGAAAAAGAAGAGCTAGGTATTGTGGAGGGTGTCTGTAGTCCCAGCTACTTGGGAGGCTGAGGCAAGATGATTGACCAAATCCAGGAGTTTGAGGTTGCTGTGAGCTGTGATGGCCTGGCACTGTACTCAGTGAGACACAGTGAGACTCTGTCTCAAAAAAAAAAAAAAAAAAAAAAACAAAGAAAGAAAGAAAAGAAAAAAGAAAGAAGGAAAAGAAAAGTTGAAATGAAGTCATTCTGCTTCGGTTTTTCCTTCTCCTTCCTGCCCTTTTCCACCTGCCGGGGAGGGGTGCCCCTGATGGGGCTGCATCAAGCTCTATCCTTGTTTCTCATGCCTTCTAGCCCACATGTTCCCAGGACGGTCATCCACACCTCCAGTGCTTCAAACACCGTTAGCATCGGATGCTAACGACGATGCCCGCAGCTCAAACCCCTGCTCAGACGTGTCTCCAGCACTCCAGACTTCAGAGTTTAAATAGTCCCTGTGGTAGGAGGTGAACATGACAACCACTCTCCTTCCCTCATACCAGTGACAGTCCCTGTCTCCAGCTCTCCAGATGGCAGACGGTCCAAAATAGAACACTCTCTCATCCTTCTTGTTCCGTCGACTGCTCCATTTAAAATATTCTTCTTCCCCAAACACCTGTTTTTCCTCCTTGGTTGGAGCATAAGTAATAGAATCCAGGATCTCAACACCAGAGCCAGTTCTCAGTAAGCCGGGGCACTGGGTCTTTATAGAAGGCGGGACTCGCATAGGGTCAGCTGAAGTGAACCCACCACCACCCCCAATTCATGCGGGCACCACCCTGCTGCCCTTTTGTTTTCCTGAATGATTTTTCTAACTTCAGCTCTGTGCTCCATCACCAGGCTGGCCCCTGTCTCCTTGGGTGATTTCTTTGGTGGTGACTACATGTCTTGTGAATATCTGCCCCTTTAGCTGCCATAGACTGTGGGACAGCCTCATGGCAGGGAGCCCTCGAGCAGCATTCACAGCACTATTCCTCATGTCTCATTTCCTATTCTTCCTCCTAGTCCTGTCCTTCCATCACGCCTTCAGGCCCGTCTATAGGTGTTGTTACTTTCAAAGCTAAATCCTTTTCCGGATCATGTCTGAGCACCTCTTATCCATGCTGCCCCCTCTCAGTACACCAAAGTGGGGTACCCATCACTCCTCATCTTCAGACCCCAGCAAAGGTGGCCCAGAGAACTGGGGCACTGCGTGAATAAATGAGGTTGAGAGAAAGGGTGTCTGAATATAATTACAGTTTCTCATCCCTCCCAGGGTGGACAGGGACTCACAAACTCCTCAGGCTGCCCCGTGTTAATAAATCCTCTAAATTTTCACTTCTCCTTCCTAATTGGCACTATCATATGCTGGTATCTGAGAATCCGACAGTAATGATTCCAGTTTTGCTCCCTGCAGCGCCGTGGACCAGCAAAACCCTTCTATGATTGCTTCATGCACTCCCACTCTGGGCTTCACAGTTATTAAAGGAATTCTGGAGGAAATTTGGCAATCGTTTGCTTTTCTTCCCAATAAAATTTCTTCTTTCTTTAAAAGT
Organism: Loris lydekkerianus; assembly: GCA_963574355.1. Taxonomy (NCBI): domain Eukaryota; kingdom Metazoa; phylum Chordata; class Mammalia; order Primates; family Lorisidae; genus Loris; species Loris lydekkerianus. The sequence continues at coordinate 33,496 of CAUYPK010159969.1, read as the reverse complement.
TGGCTGGATCTCCAGTTCGTTCTGTAGCTAATCACTGCGCATTTCAGAAGCTACAGTCTTAACTAGCTGCACCTGTCAAATGCAGACGGCTCCTGGATTCTCACCAGGGAGTGACAGGAACTTGTGATGACCTTTGGAGGCCATTTGCCATGTTCTACTGTCTTCCAGTGTTCAGTCTGCCATAGCCCTGGTCCTCCAAGCTAGAGCTGCCATGCTTTGTTCACCAGGCCTCGTGCAGCCCAAGGAAGCAGATCACATGCCCTGACCTTGTAGGAGGTCCCCCAGGGTTCCAAGAACTTTCCAGGATCATACATCGGGTCCTAGCCCGTCCTTGCCCCATTGGCTCCAAACTCCCCGATTTGATTCCCAGATTTCTTTCACCACCGTTGGCCTCTCCTGGACACAGTGTCCGCACAGGCTCTTCCCTCCCTCAGCACCCCTTGGCTCCAAGGGTAACACCATTCTCTATGCCACTAACCAGGCCAGTGAACTGGGAGTCACCCTAGATACCCCACTACCCCATCCCATAGGGAAGTCACCACCAGGGCATGCTCATTTTACTTCTTACAAGTTTGCTCCATGACCACAACCACTCTAACTTGGGTCACCTTCATTTCTCATATGACCAGCAGAATTGTCTACCCCGAGGGCATTGCTCTTAGCCCTGGCTATGCTGCCTCTTCAGTAGTGACACACCATAACCCTGCCTGCTTAACTCTGTGTTTCTAAAAGTTGCTTGAATCCAGGGATCTGTGCTTATGGTGAAGTTGTTTTGAGGGTGGTCTCACCCCTGGAGAGAGCCATAGGTTCCCTGATGTGTCCCCTACCAGCCAGCACTTCACAGGCAGCAGATGGCAGGAGATCTCATGTGAGCATCAGAGGAGGCAGGTGTTGGCTTGCAGCAGAACTCAGAGAATACCCCTGCATGGATGCTCAGAGTTGAGAACCCCTCTTTGCCTCCACGGCTTGGGCAGACTCCAGAAGCATGTTGGACAACCACCAGCTGTACTCCGGTTTACTGGGCTTACTGGACCTTCATAGCAATCTGGGACATAGTATTCCCCTTTACAACAACCAGCTGGAGGTTCAGAGAGAGTGAGCACCTGCTCCAAGCACACTCAATGGGGCAACTAGATGAGGTGGATCTGATTCCAGGAGCCTCTCCTGTTCCAGCGCTTCCAACTGGGAAGGCAGCTGTGGCAGGCAGCATGTGACGGTCTCAGTCAGGACCTGCTGGTAGGACCCTGTCCCTGCTCTCAGATAGGTTAAGGCAGGAAATGCAAGCATCTGACTGAGGGGTGGTTGAGACAGAGTGGGAGCCCAGAAGGAGTTGGCCCCTTCTGCTGCAAGAGTAGAGATGTCCCAAGGTGTGGGAGATCTGACCTAGACTTTGGAGGAGTGGGGGAAGGCACACGTGTAGGGAGAATGGCATGGGGAGGGCCCAATTGCTCAGAGAAGAGCAAAACATTGGGCGACCACCTGCCAAATATCACACACGCCCTCCTGAACAAAGTCCAGATGCAGAGTGAGGCTCTTCCCTACTTGGGCCCTGCCTTATGTCTCTGTAGCTGCTATAGCCCCTGGACACACCCAGCAGCTTCTCCGCCAGAGCTCCTGCAGATGCCGTCTCCTGTGGGCCACTCACTTCCCTCCTTCGCTAACTTTTCCTCCTTCCCTCCGCATCAGTTTAGGCAACACTGCCTGCAGGAAGCCCTCCCAGCTTCTGAGCCTGCCAGGCTGATGACAAACGCCTCTGCACTGGACTCTCCTGGAAACCTCTGACTGAGCACACAGGCTCGCTGGCACTTTTTTCTTTTCTGATTGCCTCCCCTGTCGATCTGTACTGTGCAAAACTGTTGTCATTAACTGTACGTGATTCCTGAAATCTAATCCAATAAAATAAATGAATGATCAGTTTCTCAGTTGTCCTGGCCGTGTATCAAGTGCTCCACAGCCATGTGCGGTCAGTGGCGACCATACTGGATAGCACATGTCTAGGCCAATTCTGTTAGTGCAGAGAGTTCTATTGGATAGCTCCCCATCTCAGAACAGGAGACAGATGAATGTCGGGTCTCTCACGGGCATCTCCACACTCCCAGCACCTGGTATCTACCAGGTGGGCAAAGCAGATTTGCTGAATTAATTGATGACATACTTTAATATTGAGTTATTTACTTAGTTTTGATCATCTACTAAATGCCAGACATCTTCCCACGAAAAGGAAGTCCAAGACTGCCGAGCTCTCAGATTTCCTGGAGCTCACCATCTATCGAGGGGCATGTAAAAATCAAAAGCCAAGAACACCAACAAACAAACGCAGAATGCAATTAAACACTCAGGAAAGAACCAGGAAGGAACTACATGGGTCACTGTTGAGTAAAACCTAGTAAAGGGGAAGAGCAGAAATGGAATGAAATGGAAAACAAGGTTACGGCTGGATTCTGATGGGCCTTGAATTTCATGCTAAGAAGCCTGCACCTAATGCGGTAGAAAATGAGTGACCCGTTGAAAAAATTTAAGCAGCTAGTTAACTTGATCTAATTTGTGCTTCCAAAGGATCTCTCCAGCAGTTCAGCCAGGAAAAGACTGTGGCACACAAACCGGTCAGCACACCCTGGCAGGTGGATGGCGTGGGGCTGGAGTGACAATGGCGGAGGGGAGAGCTCAGCCCGGGCTGATTCCAAGTGGACAGTCTTGGTGACTGGATGGGGAGGGCAGGAAGGGTGACCAAAGGACATCTCCCAGGAAGCCTACGGGCAGTCAGGGGTGGTTCTGCTACAGAATCTGGGCCCCTGCCCCCAGCCTCATTTCAGGGACGGCATTATGGCTGATTAATTCACAGCCATGTTATTCTCCTATGAAGGTTACCAGAGATACATCAGTGTGACAGGTGGGGCGTGGGGGAAGAAGGCTCTGCGTGTTTGAGCTGGAGCTTAATATTAGATTCTAGTCACTGTTTGATTGATCTTTTAAGCAATTCTGGGATTCTGTCACTTAAAAACCAATAAATCTTTGAAGGCCCGAGGAAAGCAATGCAAAAGCAATAAATCTCCATTGTGGAGTATTAGAAAACTAGGCCAGGCTGCTAAGGTGGTTTGGCTGGAGAGATGAAGGTGCAGGAGCCTTGCAAGGCAGGAGTCCTCCCCGCCGCCTCTCATCACCTCCCGGTCACTCAGTTCTACCAGGTAGTTCAGACCCATGGGGCTTCAAAGGAGCAGCAGGCACAGGGCAGGGCCTGGAGTTGGGCTCAGCCAGGATTAGCACGTGGCTGGCAGAGGAGGAACAACAGCCTGCCTAGGGAGGCCTTGAGGCCCAAGTTCAGGTGTGCGTCCACCTGGGGACAGGCAGCTCCATCAGGAACTGTTGCAGATCACATGATATAGGCAGAGATGGAGGACCCCTGAGAAGTCACCCTCCTACCCTTACCCCCTTGTTGGGGGTTCACACTGTAGCATCGCCACCAAGGGCCACCTGCTCATCGCTTGATGTTCCAGGCAGGGGACTCAGAGCCTCCTGGAGGAGTGATGAGCTCAGTGCCAGGAGACGAGGTCTCTGGCTTGACCTGCAACCAGCCAACATTCAACACCTCAGACTTCACTTTCCTCCCCTGACACGGAGATGGAATTTCCCAATCGGCTTGTTCACCAGGTCAGACAGTAAAATGCAAGTACAGTAAATTCTAACTCAGGAGCCCATCAAAGCTTCCTTGACTCAGTGCAGCCAGCGCGCCCTCTGTGTCCTGGGGCTGTAGAGGGTTCGTGTTGCTTTTAACAGGCTCCCACCTCCCAAACCCACAGGCCTCCACACTGGTCCACTTTCTTGGGTGGGGCTGATCCTTCCAGCCAGTCTCTGCTCCCCTCAATCAAGACAGACCCGTTCCTAGTGACTTCCTGGCCTCTCACTTGTGTCCGTCTCACGATTTCCTCTGCTTGCTTGCTGACCACCCCACCTCCCTGCGCTGTTCACACACAGGGAAGGGCTGTGTCTGTCTTGCTTCCTGCTGCGACCCCATTGCTTGGCTCCCTTCCTGGGTGCGCAGCAAGTGCTGTGGATAAACGCCTGTTGAATGACCTGATAGTCTCCCACGTGCATGCCCAGGGTTCAAGGTGAATAAAGGTCAAAATAACAGAAACCTATTGTGATATTTCTGCTTCTGAAAATCTTGCTGGGTGGCACTGGCTCCTCTCATCCCCCTTTGTGACAAGTGCCCAAGCGATAGTCTGAACATAATTCCAGAAGCCGAGCGTACACCCACCTCAGTGATCCGGAGCCTCAGGAAGAAAAGCAGCCAGACATTTCCAGACACCAACCATTTCCCCTTTGAGCAGTGACATTTCTTTTATTTTAGTTTTTTTTTTTTTTTTTTTTGGATGAAAATGTCACCAAAATACATCATGCACACCTTTCTCCTAGGAAGGTGGTGTGGTATAGAGGGCTGCCTTAGGGTCATTGGAACTAAGCTTAAATGTTGCCTGTAACACTTAACTTGCTTCGTGGCTTGGGCCAACTCACTTAGCTTCTGCTTGGTTCGATTTCTATATGTGCAAAGTGACGAGACCATTACCGCAGGGCTGGGAGAGGACCGCAGCTCTGTGCACAGCAACGGACACACAGCAAGTGCTGCCTCATAAAACGGAAGCTAGCCAGCGCTTTAAAATTGAAGACCCACGCGTTTTGGGTAAACAGGACCAAGTAATGAACATGCGTGGCTGTCGGGGGCTGCGTCACGTAGGCCCACTAGCTTGGGGAGCCCCTGTGTCTGTTCCTTAGCGTCGCCCTGCTCCTTTGCTCCCTGCCAGTTGCCACTTCTCACTCTAACTGCTGCGGGGACACTTTCATCCCTTCTCCCTCCTCATAATTTACTGTAGCCTTGGGATGCATGAGCTTTTTAAACAGATGGGCAAACCAAGAGTGCGGAGGCTCAGAGGGAAAGTGTAAAGGCTCCTGTTTGCGGGAACTGGAGACCTTTTCCTGCATAATTTGATTTGGGGCTGCTCAGAGGACCCCTTTTCTGGGAGTGAAGGAGCGTGGTCTCTGGGATCAGGCAGGCCTGGGTGCCAGGTTGTCCTGGCTCTGGGTGTTTCCATGTTTTCTTCAGCCACTGAGAAATAGTTACTGTTCACACTTTAAACATAAGGAGAACTGAGTCTCCAGGAGAGATATTAAGCACCTTGTCTGAGGTCACAGCAGGACATCAATCTCAGTCTGCAGCCACCAAACTCACGGTTTTTTCCCCATGGTTCTATGCACAGCCAGAGAACTAGGGAGCTGGACTAAAGCCATATCCACAGGAGAGCCACACAGTGGCAGGTGAACTGGACCTTTTGCTGATAGTTTTATAGGCCCAGATACCTGGGTCCACTATAAAAAGTTCACGGACTTTGGGTCAGATCTAGACCGAGTTATGGGTTACCCGTAAACTTGAGGTGTAACAATGGGCTCACTGCTTCCCCTCTCTGGGCAGTGCTTTTGCTGCCTTGGAACTTATCTAGGATTTTAAAAGCATTGCTATATGAAAGAGGAATGAATGGGGAAGGGAGTGTGGCCAAAATGCAACACACAGTTTGACACTGGGGGCCCTGAATTCAAACTCAGCTTTCCTACTCACTGTCCATGCACTCTTGGACATTTCTGAGCCTCAGTTTCTTCATTTTCATCTGGCAATAAGGATACCATCCTATGGTATATAGAGAAAATGAAATGACAGTGTTATAGCAGAGTAAGTGCAAGGAAAGCCGGGAATTAAAAACTTGATTTGACTTAAGAGCCACGAGCTATTCTGGCTTCTCCCAGGCAGCACAGTCCTAACTGATGTGCAGAAGGGGAGACAAAAGCTCTCTGGTCAGATGCCCATTGGACATCACCCACAGCTGCTGCGAGGCCTGAAGAGTCACCTGACTTAAGGGGGAGCACTGTCCAAAGTCTTCAGACTAGACAGGAACTTCTAAATTGGTGCTGTTGGTTCTATCTGCTCCCCTGCCTAGGATTTCTGGGTGATGTTGGATACAGTTTACGAAACAGAGACCCAGACAATCTCCAAAACCTCCTTGTGGGCTGGTGTCCGGCCTCCGGTGACACAAAGACTGATGCTGGACCCTCTTTCTGATCCCATCATCTCCGCATAGGCCTGCATGTTAACTAAACAGCTGGTTGTGGGGGCTCCTGGTTATAGGGGCTGTTTCTCTCCTTTGTGCCTTTGCTCAGACTGGACGCTCTCACAACTTTGGGGAAATCTCATATGTCAGCTCAGTGTCACTTCCTTTGGGGATTCTCTCCTCTGAGCTCTCATGACCACCCAGGCTCATCCCCACGAGCATGCATCATGCTGCAGTTGTGTTTTTATGTTCCTGTCTCCTCATCAAGAGTCTGGATTTCTTTAGGCCTCTGTTGTTCTATTCATAGGTAGTTCATTGCCATATTTCAAGCACTTAGACAGTGCCTGAGATGAGATGTTTGCTTAAGAAAACGTTTGTAGAATGAATGAATCATTTTTTACCTCCATGTCCTGCCTCACTCCTGGCACAGAAGATGCTGAGTACACGCTTATCAAGCCCATTTGAAAGTGTTCCCACCTAGGGCTCTGCTTTATTTCAAGGGACTGGAGTCCTGCTTCCTGCAGTTCTGCACAAAACCAGTTCTGAACAAAATCCATTTCCCGGCCCTTGTGCAACAAGTGGCTTGTTGAAAAGAGCAGGCTATACTCCTGGTTCCCAGAACTCGCAGTGTGCAGTTTAGCCACTAAGACGCTTTTGCACTTTGGGCACCACTATGCTCCTGTTAAGATGTGCACAGCAGTGTCACCTGGCTGGCAAATGTTTGGTCAGACTCTCACACTCTATGCCCCTAAACTGGGCCAGCCCCCCTGTATTATGCCAGTTGTCATCTCTGAGCAGGTTATTTTCAGAATCCAGCTAATCTGTTCTGCAGTCATGCATGGGAAGGAGACCTGGCCAGAAGACTATACTGTAGCTGATTTACCATGTGAGTTCCAGAAAGTGCTCTCCCAGACCATCCCTGTCACCATGTTCCCTCTGAACATGCCACTGTTGGGGATAATAGCAGGATCCTGGCTTAGAGGCCAGAATCTTTAGATGGACCTTAAGATGCTGATCCCAGGAAGGCTTGCCCATGGGCACAGCTCATCGCATGACTCAACTGAAGGGGTGTGTGGCGCAGAGCAGAGAAACTGCGAAGTCTGCAGGCGAAGGGCCCTCCTCACCTGACGGGGGCTCCCCGGGACTGAGCGGGCTTCAGCATCACGGTGATGGTCGTGTCTGTTTCGTTCAGTGGGGTGTCTGTGTCGTACTCAGCCATTGACGGAGCTGGCAGGGGACAGAGAGGACAAGTGAGCTGAGCACAGGCCCCACACCCCCACTTGCCACCCACCCTGGTGCCACCCTTAAAGATGAAGGGTGACTAGTGGGAAGATGTCTGGGAAAGAGTTTGGATGAGAAGCCTCCCCGGCTTTCTGCAAAGGAGGCTCTGACTCCCTCCCTGCCCATGGCAGGCTCCTCCGAGGAGAGGAAGGAGTCCAGGGAAGGGCGGGCAATCACACAGCCAACATCCCATATCAATCACACAGAATCAACAGATCCATGCAGGGACGAAAAGCATAACAAAGGTATTAAAGCAGAGTGAGCCCCGTTAAGCACATTTAGGGTGCAAATTACAGTGATGATAAACTAGTTCCCCTCCACCATCTTTTAGGAGACCTCCTTCCCCCATACCCAGCTGATGGGAGGGCACCTAAATCTAGTCTCTGGGAAGGTAATTCAGCCATTTGCATTCAGAGCGATTACAACCCACATCCCTTTTAATTCAGTTTTTCAATTTCTAAATTTAATCCCAAAGTTATAATCTGAACCAATGAATTAAACTTTATTGTGTAACATATTTATTGAGGCATTATTTTATAAAAACATGGAAGCACCAAATATATCCAACCCCAGAGGAATGTTTAATTAAATTACGTCCATCCACTTGACAGAACATTATAATGAAAGCAATGTAGCAACATGGGAAATGATTATGGGATAAGGATAAGTGGAAGCAGAAATGCTTTTTTTTTTTTGCAATAGCATGTACAAAATATGTATATATGCAAACCAGCATGGCATAGATAGTCTGAAAAATTAAAGTTGTGAAAAGGGTTTTGAGATCACCCTGCTTTGCTGCTGTCTCATGGTGGAGGGAGGCCTGAGTGGTGATAGCAATCTGCCATCTTGCCATTCATTCACTCATCCATCCATTCATTCACTCATCCATTCATTCATTCATTCATCCATCCATTCATTCATTCATCCATCCATTCATTCATCTATTCATTCATCCATTCATTCACTCATCTATTCATTCATTCATCCATCCATTCATTCACTCATTCATCCATTCATTCAGCCATCCATTCATTCATTCACTCATCCATCCATTCATTCATTCATTCATTCATCCATCCATTCATCCATTCATTCATCCATCCATCCATTCATTCATCCATTCATTCATACATTCATTCACTCATCCATCCATTTATCAGATACTTCAGAAGAATCTGTGCTGTGTCTTGCTCTGGCAAAAAAAAAAAAAAAAAGTTCTTGAAAATAAATTTAGAAACACACACACACACACACACACACACATTATTTCGTGCAACCCCGTGGTCAAATTATTTGGTGACTTGCCACCTAGTTATTATGTTTTCTACACTTAGGAAGGTCATCATTTAGGTTTTCTCCATGCCATTACAAGGGTAACCCACTAGGGACAGCATTGTCCTAACTACTCCAATACCACATGGGGACCGTTGGCTCTGACTCTTCAAGGAAAGACCGAAAAGGGTTGGGGGGAGTTAAACAACCTTTCTTCCTTTTCCCTTTCTAACAGAGATACCTGAAATTTTGGTGGCGATCCGGGTGGTGACAGGGGGCCCAAAGCCCTTTGCTGTGCTGGCCTTGATGGTGAAGGAGTAGGTGGTCCCTGGGTACAGACCCACGAACAGGTGGTGGGTTTCATTCCGGAGCTTGAACACTTTTCCCCTCTGGCTGGAGAGGTCAGCACTGGGGTCCAGAGAGCCAACAGCCTTATAGTTGATCTGCACAATAAACCAGCAAACAAACAAATAAATTCCCCACTCAGGAAGCTGGATGGAGCACCCATGGGGTGGGGGAAGGAGAGGGCAGGTGAGTTTGGACAGTGAGTTCTGCGAAGCTGCCTGTTTCCAAGCACTTTACAGATCATCCTCCACATACTCTGCTGCTAACACGCGGGAACAGCACCATCCACTGAAAACAGTATGTGAGCCACATATGTAATTTTAAATGTTCTGCTAGTCACATGAAAAGAAGTAAAAAGGAAAGTGAAATTAATTATAATAATATATCTTGAACCCAATATATCAAAAATATTTCAGTCTGTAATCAGATTCAATTGAATCATAAAAAATTCAAAGTGGTAGCTTGTTTTCTATTATTCATAGTGAGCCTTAGAAATCTGCTGTGTCTTTTACTCTGAGAGCCCATCTTCATGTGGACTAGCCACACTTCAGAAGGGCAGCGGCCCCATGTGGCTGGTGGCCACCCCACTGGACAGTGTCAGTGTCTGGGAGTGTTTGCGTGTAGCACCCCAATAAGAATTATCTAGACGGCTTGTTAAAAACACAGATCATGGGTCCTATACGCCACATGCACAGCGTTTGCTGATGGGCATTTTTTCTTTCATTATCCTGGTTGTCGTCCTTAAAACCTTGGAGGAATTGAGATGGTTATTTTCAGTTTTTGATGGGAAAACTGAGGTTCAACTGGAACCATTCTGCATTGAATCAGCACTTTTCCAACTAACCATGGTGATAGTTTATTTACAATGTTTTCCGGTCCACTGCAGACTGAAAATAATTCAAAGATCATGTTCCATGCAACTTATCCTGTGAGTCTGGCAATAACCAAACTGGTCTATACTCTGTGGAACGATTCACGTCCACTGTTCACTGATCACGTGCTTGGATGTCATGGCAATGTCGAGGTACTTTAAAGTTCCGAAGTGCTTACTCTCAAAGATTTCTGTACTTACCCTGCGGTGAAAATAACCAGTCGTTAGCAGCCTGGCATTGGCTGCGTGGATCTCACATTGAATGTCACTTCTGTAAACTACACTGTTCTTAAGTGGAAAACATGGGGTTGGGGTTGGGGGGTTGTCTTCTGTAGTTTTTTTTTTTTTTCAGTTTTTGACCAGGGCCGGGTTTGAACCCGCCACCTCTGGTATATGGGGCCGGCGCCCTATTCCTTTGAGCCACAGGCGCTGCCCAATGTCTTCTGTAGTTTTTACAATTAAAACTGTTTCACTAAAGGGGGTCCTTATCTAACAAAAGCAATCAATGTAACCTGGTTCTTTGTACCCTCAATGAATCCCTAACAATTAAAAACAAACAAACAAAAAACCCCTGTTTTATTAAAGGGCCAGGCATGGTGGCTCCTGTGTGCAATTCCGTGACATTTTACCCAGGGCAACACAGTGAGACTCTGTCTCAAATCCCTGCCCTCTCCCCCCAAACCCCACCTGTTTTATTAAAGTATAATATACTTATAGAAGAATACGCAGCTTGATGAATTTTTGGGAATTGGGAATTTTTGGGAATATAGGGAATTCCTATAATCAGGAACCGAACTCTTACCAGGCCTAAGACTTACCCCTCTCACTCCCTTGCAGTCCTACCTGCCTAATGCCAACGAGGCTCACCTCTGGCCTCTAGCAGCGCAGACTAATGTTGCCTGTTCTCACATTCTACAGAAGCCACGCTGTGAGCTCCTTTGTGTCTGCCTTCTTTCTCTCAACATGGTGTCTAGACAGTCATCCGTGTTGGCCTGGGTAGCTGCAAATCATGCATTCTCGTGTGTCTTCAATAATCTATCGCTAAGGGTGGACTAAGCCCAGGTCTGTCTTACCTGGAAGCTCTTTATTTTAAACCACCCCGCCTGGCCTGGAGACACGGAGCACTGGTTAAAGAATCCATTTGTTCACGTATTTGGTCCTTCCCACCATTCTCTCAGGGGCCCTGCATTCCAACCTTTGCTCTGGATCCCACTGGAGGCTCCCAGATGAATTACCAGCCAGGCCCCGTCCTCCAGTGGCCTCCGTTCTTGAGAGAGGTAAGCCAGGTGCACAGGTGGCTGACATCACTGTGTCTTTAGTCCAGAATGCCCCACATTTACAGGATGGCCAAACTCAGGCAGAAAAGGGACCACAGCAATTTCACTTCAGAACGAAGCAATTTTCTTTTCCTGGCAGTGTCAGCTGATGTTTTGGAGAAATATTTGTATTAAGCAGTAGAGGTGTTAACAATTGATGCCATAACCTCCAGGAGAGAGGCCAGATTTTGCCTGGAGCATAGTGAGCCCAGGAGGAGAAACACAGGGAGCTGAAGGCTTTGGCCTTTTATGCAACCAGACCATAAGCAGGTGCATCCTTCATATAGGTGGCTGCCAGCTTTAGGTTGCTCTGCTGGACCTGTCCCCAGCATTCGCTCAGGTCACCTCCATCACCCAAGCCCTTCTCAGAAGCAAGCACTACAAGCATCTGCCCCTCTCTGCCTGAGGATTTTCTCCATGGGTGCTCGCTGGGCGCTGGATAATTAACAACCCCAGCCATTGATGGGAGTCAGTACATCAATTACCCAAGCCCTACTGATGGCCCTGCAGCACCCTATTTCCCTGATGTGTTCAACTCCCTTATGGCCCTGCAGCACCCCATTTCCCTGATGGGTTCAGCTCCCCGATGGCCCCACAGAACCCCATTTTCCCGACGGGTTCAGTTCCCCAATGGCCCCACAGCACCCCATTTCCCCGACTGGTTCAGCTCCCCGATGGCCCCGCAGCACCCCATTTCCCTGACAGGTTCAGCTCCCCGATGGCCCCACAGCACCCCATTTCTTTGACGAGTTCAGCTCCCCGATGGCCCCGCAGCATCCCATTTCCCTGACAGATTCAGCTTCCTGATGGCCCTGCAGCACCCCATTTCCCTGACAGGTTCAGCTCCCCGATGGCCTCGCAGCACCCCATTTCTTTGATGAGTTCAGCTCCCCGATGGCCCCGCAGCACCCCATTTCCCTGATGGGTTCAGCTCCACTAAATCACTGGCCTGAAAGTGCACTGATCCCTGGCTACTTCCTTTCTCTCCCTACTTCCTACTCCTTTCCTGGTGTTTAACTTCTCAGCAAACTGGTCACATTCAAATCCTTGTCTCAAGGTCTGCTTCTGAGAACTGTCAAACTCAGATAATGTGCTCAGGGACGGATCTCAGGAGAGAGCAAATCTAATACCTGAGGGATGATATGGAGTCAGAGGAAAGAGCATCCCAGGTTCGGAGCAGAGGGGACGGCCGGGGCTAAGCCCACTGGGACTCCATAGTAGCCAGTGAACAGGGGCAAAGGGAACTTTCAGTGTGCGGTAGATTCTGCTTTCCCTACTGGCAGAAAAGGGGAGCTGTTCTGAGGGTTCTGCCCGTGGCAAGTAACCAGCATCCCAGTGGAGAGGATGTGCCCTTACATTCTTTCAAAATTCTGTCCCTGTTCCCCTGCCTGGGCTGGTGGCAACTACGTTGATATACAGATACTGGGAGGTAAAACTCATGCCTTATTTACTAGCCAATTCTTTTCCTGCGCTCCAAATTCAATCCAAAAGCAACTTAATTTCCACCGAGCTGTCAATATAATATACCGCGCTCCCCTGCTCTCCTAACCTTTCCTGGTATTACAGGGGCCTCACTTACTTGTAATGAAACACTATGAATAAATCAATGTATGTTAATATAGCATGTCTTCAATTTTTTATGAAGGGCTTCACCAAATCTAATTCCCACTGCTTTGTCAGAAACAGTCTTTGAAAAATTTAGCTTGCAAGTTTTACGAAGTTAGTCGGTGGGAGGGCTTGGGGGGGATCAGGCTGGGGAGGCAAAGAAGAAAGGTGAGAAAAATGGGATGGGATGGAGCTGTGGTTGTAAACGCGTAATGAAACATGACTCTTTGCAAGTGGAGAGAAGGGGAGATTTGTTAGACTAGCAAACATAAAGTAAAGGGGTAGTGGAAGGAAGGGTGCTGAGCTGCACGTGAAGTCTGGGCCCTGGGGATGAGCTCTGGCTGCAGTCAAGTTCTCGGGGTACCTCCTCTTCTCCTCAGGTTGCTGACAGAGGGACTTTGAGCCAGAAACAAGAGCAAGCACTTCACAATAAAAACCCAACCACGTCACAAGAACAATGGTTTCAGGATGAAGATTGTGTCTTGAGGCCTGGAGAGCATAGAGTGCTCAAGGGACCTCCTAAAACATGTGTGCCTGGGCTCCACACCAGACCAATTAGATGCAGCTCTCTGGATATAGGGGCCTGGGCCTTGATACGTTTTTAAAGCTACCCAAGGCAGCCGTAACTGAGAATGGTAGACCTGGGACTTAGAGAATAGAGGGGATTAGGCAGAAGAATTGTGAGTTGTGGCATTTGCCAAGGAAAATGGTCCTAAAGCAGCCTGCTGGGGGGAACCAAAAGTCACTGCCGGAGTGCCACAGTGACAGCTGCTGCAGGCAGGGTGTTTATGAATGGCAGCACTGGCACGAGAAACTCAGGAGAAACAATATTCCCAGAGCCCCAATGGATCTGCCACCAAATTCACAAGTCACTTTTGTTGTTTAACTGGAAGACAGAAGTTCTTTGACATACTTCCCTTCAGGAGGCACAGCCTAATTTTTCTCTCCTGGAGCAGGGGCAGCATCTACCCTGTTTCCCTGAAAATAAGACAGTGTCTTACATTAAGTTTTGCTCCCAAAGATGCACTAGGTCTTATTTTCAGGGGACATCTAATCTTTCCTGTAAGTAGGTCTTATTTTCAGAGGATATCTTATTTTCGGGGAAACAGGGTAGTGATTCAGTTTGAATAGATGGAGTATGGAAAGCAAAAGCAAAGTAGCTTTAAAGTGAAGAAAGCTGCAAAATGCCATCTTAACCAAATGATGAAGGTCAGCATCTCCAGTCACAGCGAAATCACGTGGCCCCTAACAGGACATTGTAAACAGGAAACATTCCTTCCAAGGCTTTCTTCCTGTGACTTTAGTTTACTAATGAGAAAACATCAGGAACAATCAGATTGAGGGCTGAATAGTAGTCCTTGAAAGCGTTCAGACCAAGAAAAGGCTCACTGGCTGGGGGGCAAGGAGACGGGACAGCTAATGCTACATGTGAACCTGGAAGAGATAAAAAGGGAAAACCAGGGAGATCTGAGAAAGTCTCAAGTTGAGGTAATACACATGGTGACCCACTGGCGTGAATTCTTAATTTTGATAAATATACCATAGTTATATAAGATGTTAACATTAGGGGAAGTTGCCTGAAGGTTATAAAACTCTGTATGTTTTTTTGCAGCTTCTTGGTAAATTTATAATTATTTCAAAATAGTTTAAAAAGCAACAAATGGCATGCTAGGATTGGCACCTGTGAAAGTTTTTGTGGCTGCAGAATAGAATCTACAACAAATATTCACTGAGTTCTGGGGGAGGTTTCAGAAATTTACAGTTCAGTGAAGGGAGCAGGCGTGACCCACAGGAATGAGGGGAAAAGGCACAGTAAGATTCCTGCTCTGAAGGATGGGACGGTACCTCTTGGGAGCATGTAATGCAGAAAACTGATCGAGTCCCTGGGTCCAGAAACTTTCCCTTTAGGGTATGAAGGAGTTAACCAGGTGAGGTCAGTGGGCAAAGAGTGGGAGGAAGTGGTGGGAGAGAGTGTAGACTGAAGGAAGAGACGGAAGAAAGGGGAAGGTCACTGCTGGCCTCAGGGGTGTTTTGTGCAAAGTAGAAAAAGATGCCTGGCCTCCCTCAGTCTCACCCCACTATACTTCAGTAGGCTGATGGTGCCTTTCTTAATGCCTAGTCACATTCGTTTTGCCGAACACAGCTGAGAGCTTAATAAGTTTCATCTCCATGGTAGTGTGTCTTTGTGCAGTGTACAACCTATGCAACAGTCCATGGCATCCTTGCTGGGGTCAGAGCATGGACACCTTCATGAGAGTATTCAAGTGCATAGATTTTATCCTGAGGGTAACTCAGAGCCACTTAAAGGAGAGGGTAGGAGACCGAGGGAGATACACAGTCATGCCTGTGTTTTAGAATGAGTGGTCTGCAGATAAGAAGGCATCAAGTATCACCTGGAACTTGTTAGGGGTACAGATTCATCACCCACCCCAGACCTGCTGATCTATATGTCTGGGGCTGAGGGCCAGAACACCATTTCACAAGCGCGCCAGGTGATTCTCACACATGTGGAATTTGGAGAGGCACATTCTCAGCCAAGGAGATGAAGGATTAAACTGACTGTTAGAAAAATATAGGGGTCCCTCGGAAGGTTAGGCTCTCATCCAGATGACAGATGACAAAGCTTGCTTTAGACCAGAAGCAGCAAGGATGGAGAACAGGCACATGGAGTGACTGAGAGCTGTCGAGTCCTGGCTGGAGAAAAATGAGGTGCCTAGAAATGTAGGGATAAGATTAAGCCAACACAGGGCAGCAGACCTGATGAGGGAGGAGCCTCCTAAGTCTGAAACCACTGGGGAAGACTCGCAAGTGTCCGTACCAGCCTCATCCTCCTGAGCAGACACACCGGAAGGCAAGAAGTGTGGGTCTCAGCCTAGAGGAGGGAGGACCAGAGGATTTCAGTCTGTGCTGGAACCCAGATCCACCAGTTACCATGAGTTGAGTGACCAAGGCTCTATTTTGCAACCTTTCTAGCCAAAGTGCTATGTTGGCAAGCAAATGGAGCAGCAAAATCTACAAAGTGCCTGGCAGGCTTCTCTGGTTCCCAGAGCTGAGCTCCGGGGACAGATGCCCCTCCTGGGGGCCTGTCTATGCCAGGGCCAGCCTGGACTGCACTCCTTCCCCAGTGGCCACCAGCACAGGGACTCATTCCATGGTTGGTGGCCATGGCAGCCCTGAAGGAAGCTTCCTTTAGACTGGTCACCCCAGATCAAAGAGGTGTTGCAGAAGGGTAAGTCAGCTTATTTGCCCAACATGGCTTTTGCTGATTTCTAATCAATATCCTATTCTCTGATTTCAGCTGGTTTCCTGTGGACTCTGGGATCAAACCCTAGGAAAAAACAAGCTCAGAATCCAGTATTCCCAGCATCCTTACTGTTCACCTTCCAGCAACCCAAACTGCAAGTTTGGCTAGTGGGTGATAATTAGATGTTTTTCATTGTTGTTAGTCTCGCTCTATTGCCCAGGCTCGCATGCCATGGTACCATCACAGCTCACTGCTGTGAGCTTCAAGCTCTTATGCTCAAGTGAGCCTCCTGCCTCAGCCTCCTAAGTAGCTGTGCACCACCATGACTGGATAATTTTTCTATATTTAGTAGAGATGAGGTCTCACTCTTGCTCAGTCTCAAACTCCTGAGCTCAAGTGATCCTCCTGCTTCAGCCTCCTAAGTAGCTGTGCATCACCATAACTGGATAATTTTTCTATATTTAGTAAAGATGAGGTCTCACTCTTGCTCAGGCTGATCTCAAACTCCTGAGCTCAAACAATTCTCCACATTTGGCTTCCCAGAGTGCTAGCATTATAGGCATGAGCCACTGCACCTAGCCAAGAACTAATTTGTGATTACCAGACACCCTGCTCTCCTCACCCAAACCCCGGGCTCTGCTCAACTCCCAGACAGACTTTGGGTGTGTTCCTTCCAGGAGGTGCTCCCTCTCCCAGCACCTCAGACCCCTCTAAATTCTTAGCACCGGCCTACTTCCCGATTTCATTGCCTCCCCTCCCCTGCCCCACATGGGAAGGATATTCTGAGTTTCACTCTTTGGTAACTGCTCTGAATTTCAAAGAATGCAGCCAGAGTCCCACAACAGAGCCACCATCAACTCAGATGGCTCTAAGCTCTTTCTTCCTAAACTATCATAATGCAGCTTAACTGTGTGAAGCTTAAACCCCCTTTCAGCTTTTAATCTCATGTCAGAGTGTCCTGGGTGCTATGATTTTGTTATTTTTCACAGAAACCTTCTTGCTTAATGAGTCTGTCTAGCAATATCCCCAGTGGTTGTTAGTCTACATGGCAATACTTGGGTTTGTGAGTGTAAGCTGCCTGCCTTCCAACTTCTCACTTAGCCGATGTTCGTTCTGCTAAATTTAACCTGGTTAAGTTGCTAAGTTGCATGACCAATTTCTCTCCAGTTGGCTTTGGGCATGGAGATGGGAGAAGTTTAATAATCCTAGGACCCTGCTCGTTGGAACTTTACAGCCATATCCAGCCTTTCTAGCAGAAAACAGCCTGGAAAAAAAAAAAAAATCCTTCATTAAGGGCAAAGTCTGGATTTTATTTATTTATTGCAATAATTGCCAAGCACCCAGCTTGGCATAGAGAGGAGGCATTAAAGTTTACTGAATCAATGAGGATTAAGAATGAAAATGTACCAAATCCTGAATGTGGTACAACTGGGATTTGAAATGAGGTCATTCTGGTGGTGAAGTCCAGCATCCCCCATCCCATCCTTCCATCTTGCCTGTGCCCACTTTGTGAACATTCCTGTGCGAACGGTTCCTGGGGGGAGGGATTAATTGGGGGGGGGGCTTTGCAGCAGGTCTGTCTGTGCCTCCTCGCCGGGAGGACCCTGGTTCTCTTCCCTGGCAGCTGGATCCACACCTGCCTGGCACATACTTGGTGCTCAGAAATGATGTATTCAATAATGAATGAGGCCAAGCTAGAGAAGCTTTTCTTCTATTGAGTATGAGTTTCCAAATCATTATAAATAGATAATCTTTGGGATATTTTTTCCATTTTTGGTGGTTTTTAAAAATAGCTACAGATCCTCTCCCATTCCTCTTATCAAAAGGTGAGTTTTATGTCCCCTCCTTTCAAATCTTAGAGGACTTGAAGCCCCTTTGACCACTAGCATGTGAAGGAAGTGATGTTTTGTGACTTCTAAGACAAGGTTGTGAAAGGCAAAGCAGCTCCTGACTTGACTGGAGAACTTGTGTCTGCAGCACGGAAGGTGTTCCATAGGAAGTCCAGCTCCCTGGGGCTGCTGTGGGTGAGAGCCCACAGGGGATGGGGCCGCGGGCAGATGGATGTTCACCGGCGTGGATGTTCCGCCCGTCCCCAGCCCAGTTACCTAGGCAACAGACTGCTGAGTCGGGTGGGGAAGGCTACAGCTGATTCCAGTTCTCAACTGTCTGGTCACTCCTGGCCACTCCCTGCTCTGCCCTCTCAAATTGCTGACCACAGAGTCTGTAAGCATGATAAAGGTTTATTTTTTTGAGACAGAATCTCACTCTGTCACCTGGGTAGAGTACCAGCCATCATAGCTCACAGCAACCTCAAACTCTTAGGATCAAGCAATCCTCTTGCTTCAGCCGAGGGAGTAGCCTCCCCACCACAACTTACAACACCCAGTTAGTTTTTCTATTTTTAGTAGAGACGGGTTCTTGCTCTTGCTCAGGCTGGTCTTGAACTCCTGAGTTTAAGGGATCCATCTGCTTCAGCCTCCCAAAGTGTGAGGATTACAGGCATGAGCCACTGTGCCTAGCTAAAGTTTTTTTTTTTTTTTCTTTGCTTTTTTTTTTTTTTTTTGCAGGGGCTGGGTTTGAAACCACCAACTCCACCAAAAGGGGGCAACAGCCTACTCCGTTGAGCCACAGGTGCCGCCCCTGGCTTAAGTTGTTTTATGGCTCTACATTTTGGAGTGGTTTGTTACCAGCAGTCGTAATGAACATCATTTGTTCATTAGACTGAAGAGTTTTTTGAGAACATGGGCAAGATATGAAGCTCTTTTGCGTCCATGAATGGAAACATGGTGTATGCTTAACAAATCCTTTCTGCCTTCTTGACCAAGTGATCAAAGATAACAGCCCATAAGGAGAAGCAGGGACCCTGTCGCTGGGTGAGATGCCTTGAGAGAGACGTAACTTGTGCAGTATTTGCCAAAATCCATTAATTTCAATGTAATCCTGAGAAGACATCAGGAAAAATAAACAAATGAAATGAAAGTTTACAGAACAAGCAACCAGTGTTCTTCAAAAGTGCTAAGGTCAGAAAAGGCCAAGAAGGACCAGGAAGGTGTCCTAGACGGAGGAGATGAAGGGATCATGACAATTACGTGTAACAAGGGGTCCTGGATGGGATCCCAGGTTGGAAAAAGGACAGCAGGTGAAAAATGAATGAAATGAAATTCAAAGAAGGTCAGCAGATTATAAGACTCATCATGCTGAGTCTGAGGTCTTTATGAATGTTAATTTCCTGGTTGTGTTTATATAAGATGCTGACATTAGAAGAAGCCGGGTGACGGGTCTATAGGAACCCTTTGTGTTCATTTTCTAATTTTTCTGTAAGTCTAAAATTAACTTAAATTGTTTTTTTAAAGGAGAACAGGAAAAAAAAAAAATGTGTGCTAAGTCTCCTTGATTGGGCAATCTGGAATCATGGTGCCACAAGACCAAAAGCTAAAAGCTCACCTCTCTGCTCCCCACGTCCTTGTAGCAGTTTGTCACAATAATAATGACATCTGTGAACATTTAATACCACTCATTGCTTGCCAGTTGCCTTCAAAAGCACTTTCCATGCATTACTCATTTGATCCTCTTAAGTTTATGAGGCTTCTACAGTCACTATTCCCATTTTGCAGATAAGGAAACTGAGGCTCAAAGAGACTAACTGGCCATAGTTCTCACAGATGGTAAGAGGCACAGTCAGGGTTTCAGAACCCGGGCAGCATGAATCTGGAACCCACCTGCTTAACCTCAGCTCCTCTGCTGTTATGAAGAGAGGTCGGACTTGCTTCCAAGGCCTGAGAGACCAGAAACTCTGCTCTGGGAACCTACTTGTTAAAGGACCAGCTGGAGGGAAAACCTGTGTCAGAAATTTGGAGTGAAAAGCTGTGTCAGGAATTTGGAGGGGCAGGAAGAGATTCTGGTTAGAGAGTTGGGTGAATAGAGGCCAAGGGTAGGGGTAAGTGAGGTGGAAGTAAATTTGGACAGTGGGGAGTGATCAGGGAACCTGATGTCAGTGTGTGTTTCCCAAGCACCCCAGAGAGTTTTTCTGACAAGCTTGGAATTTCCTGGCTCCTTGTCAGAGAAGACAGTGCGGCTTTCTGTGAAGGAATCCGTCATCACACATTCCGGGGCAGTGGGGGGCTAAAGGCTGAAGTTTCGGTCTACTGCACTTTCTTTTCATTCAGCATTTTTCTCATGACATTAAAATAGAATTGATTTTCTCCTCCACTAAATTAGGCATTGGGAAATGAATAAAAGTGTGGCGATCCAGGCATCAATTCAATCCAGCAAAGCAACATTTGTAAGATGTTCTATTAGCCCCTATTTATTATGGAAAGGTTTTCTAAAAATCCTACTTTTTGGTCTTTGGTCCAGTTTTTCTCCCTTCTTGGTTAAAATGATTATTTATTCTAACCTTTTCTCCTACCTGCTTATCTCCGGTTAGAAGCTCTCTTTTTCTAACTTTGTCCCTATGGGATTTCCCCAGAAGCAGACACAGAGCAGGTGACACCACTCTTTATGGGACTGTCATTTCTGGTGAAATGGGTCTTCTAGGCACCCTCCTATCCTGTAGTGACCCCCTGCTTACAGTGGGTGCAGAATAGAACCTCACAGCTGGAAAGACTTTCTCCATTTACAAAATATTCAGAGGAAACTGGGGCTGAAGGGGACTGAGGCTCAGAGAAGTTAAGAGACTTGCCAAAAGCCACAGAGCAAGCGGCGCTTAAGGGAGACAGTTATAAGATACAAAGCAATGTGCAGAAGGAGTCAGAAGACTTGGGTATGAATCTCCATATGTTTCCTCTTAGCAGATGGTTCTTGAGAGCAGCACTGCCCACTGCAAATAGAAAGTGAGCCATATTTGCGATTTTATGTTTTCTAGGTGCCACATGAAAAAATATAAAATGAAGCAGGCAACATTAATTTTAGCAGTGTATTTTATTTAACCCAAGATTTCCTTAATGCGTAATTCTTCCAACATGTAATCAACACAAAATTATTAAGGAGATATTTTACATTCTGTTTTTCCTACTCAATGTTTGCCATCCAGTGTGTATTTCCCGGCCCTTGCCCATTTAGATTCGGACTCATCACAGTTAAAGTGCTCAGGACCCCCCTGTAGCCTGTGGCTAAAAGGTGCTGGTCTAGGCCAGGGGTTCTCAACGTTTTCTTATTTAGAACTTTTCTTCTTCTTGTGTCCTCGTAAGGTTTTCATTCCACAGACAAGTTGTACAGCTGCATATGGAGCCTACGCATATCTGTCTGGCTGTGTATGTTCTTTATGCATGTTATGCACGTGAATAAGAAAGGGATGATTTCCCCCAAATCCCACGCCTTCTACTACTGCCAATGACCGAGTTTCATCTCTTGGGGATAATGGCATCCCCATAAAGAATGCATGGTCTAGGGCAAGCAGCAATAGCCCTGAGTCTTGGTTCTGATCTGTAAGATAAAGACAAATGTGTGGACTACATGAGGCAGTTCTTGTGAGGAAGCATCCATGGGTGCCAAGTGCACGGATGCCAGTATCAGAGTTAGACTGCTGCTTCTAACACGTTCCTTCCCACTGAGGACGGCACCTGGGAGTTAGGCTCCCTCCTCACCTGTGGTGGATTCAGGAAGCTGTGATTTTCACTTGGGCCCTCCCTCCCCTCCAGGGGACTTCCCACAGCCCTCACAGGGAGCACAGGGCTCTATCCTTCAGCCTGGCCACAACTCCACCTACAGCAGCAGGCCTGTGCAGACCACAGCTTCCATGCCTTGCCTGTCTCTCCTAGTGGACAGGTCCAGAGGGCCCCCCTGAGGGAAACCCAGGTCCCTGCCTCCCATACCATGACTTTCTTCCCTCACGTGGGTGCTCCCTGGCAGAAGAGTAGTGCCCAGGCTTCCTCTCTGCAGAAACACGTCCTACTTGTTTCAGCTGCTCCCTGCCTTCAGCCCCAGTTCAGCCCAGAATTGGGAGGTTGCTAACAGTAGGCTAAGTGAGTTTTTCTTTAGCTCCTAAGAGATCATGGCTCTTGCTTGCCTTCCCATTCACCCTTCCAACTGGCCAACAGGGTCTGTTTCTGTATCCGTGCTCCCAAGAAGCTCTAACTTGCCATTAACATTATCGTCCAGTTCTTCTTCTATCTGCCAGGGATCACGGGGGAATAGTCCAGAACACCCAGAGAGACAGGAGCTGGGTCCCTCTTGCTCACTCTATCATTCTGCACCCAGACAGTGCTGTAAGAACATGTTGCTGGCTGGATCCAACTCTCAGCTCTTCCCATGACTGTTCCACACATGTGATGGGGCTCACTGCAAAGGTTGTAAACATGGTCTCCTAGGCCGGGGATTGCAGAGTAAAACCCCAGTAATAAGCAGTCAGATGGCCTGGCTTTCTGGAGATATGCCTCATTAGATGCTCGCTATGAGGAGAAACCAAACTATAAACTGGAAAGGAAAATGGCTTTGAGATTTTGCCTTTTTTTGATTGTTTTGTGCCTCAGTACAGTGCACTTTTTTTGGTTCTTTTGTCTCTATGTAGATGCCATCCTTCCCCTACCTTTCATTTGGGAAAAGGGTTCAGAATAGAAGGGAATGGTTTTGATTTATATCAGTAATGACTCAAGGAGAATGCAAGGAAGAAGTTTTGGATTATGAAAGGCAATGGGCACCAGATCAACAGTGTGACCTTGATCTTGGGCAGGCAGGGCAAGTTTTAGGCTAGCACCTGGCACCTGGGTGGCTTCAATAAGACTCAGTTCCAATATCAAGCAAAAAGGATTTTCCATGAAGTTGAAATATGTCCATGCATATAAGAGGCCTGGGGAATCCCCAGCATTGAGTAAAATACTCAGTAGGTAGTTGGACTTGAACTCACAACACGAGAGAAGATATTTGAGGGAAACTGCAGTAATACAAGCCGGCCATTATTTTAGGCAGAGACTCCAGTGAACAGATCAATAATGATCCCTGCCTTCCTAGAGTTTACCTTAAAGTTGCCAGGAAGTTAATAAGAAAGGAGAAAATTATAAGAAGCATAATAAATATGTCATTCATTTGGTATGTTAGCAGATAGTAAGTGCTCTAGGAAACAAAATAAAAGGGAACACCCAGCAGAGCAGGGTAAGGAGTGCAGCAGAGCTGGGGAGCTGAGGCTGGGCAGCAGCAAACAGGCTCATTGAGAAACTGAGACTTGAAGATGTCAGGGAGGTGAGGGAGTCAGCCGAGTGGATATCTAAGAGAAGAGCTTTCTGGGAGGGAAGAGTGGGAGGTAGGGAAAGATGGGTCTATGGGGATTGCATGAACCTCTGTGAGTCTTTGTGAGACTTAGGAGTCTGGTCTGGTGGACTAGGGGCTACTGTAAGTAATGGGAACCAGCCACAGAGTCTGACCTGAAGGTGAGAATGGACCGGGGGTCAGGACTTTGTCCTAATAGGTAACTACTTCAACTCAGGTCAGAAAGGTAGGGTCCAGGACCTCATGCGACTCCATCTTCTAGGCTCTGGGCCTTGGGCACCTGGGGGGGCAAAATGGTATATGGGGTCTTACCTCCATGCCCTCAACGCTCAGAGGATGCTACAGAGCCAAGTCTCTAGATCTGGCCCTTCCTGCACACCTGCCTGGCTCAACAACCCTCCTCCGGGGGGAGCGTAGGGAGAACAAGGGGCCTGGATTATCTCCTGGGCAGGGAAAATGAAATCTCAGAGTGGCTAGGGGGCATATAAGAAGACCATTGCACACAAAATGTGGCCATCCCCAAACCTCAAGAGTGTGGAGCTTGATTTGAAGACATCAGAGGTTGTTACAAGCTATGCTCTCCAAAGTGGGGAGGTCCCAGAACTTTTGCAGTTTGCACCTCCCAGGGACCCTGAGAGCTCCTTGCTCAAGTAGAGGCACTAGGGCTTCAGGGACAAGGTGTACTGCTGTCACAGTATTTAAGGAAACATAAACTCTTTAGGAGATTCACACCTAGAACTCCAGCCTCCGCTCAAGATTCTAAGCTGACAAATCCCCCAGATGTGAAGAAGGCAACACAGAGAGACTCACTCTTTAAGATGCCGAAGGTGTATAACGAAAAGGTGCTGAGTGTTTTCCTGGGGGAGGTGAAAAGAATCATTCCATTGATTCAGATAAAGCCTCCGTTATTAAAAAAAATCAAAATTTGCATGAAAGACATTTGCTAAGGTAATAGCAATTGAAACATTCTTCGAAGAGCTCTGAATATAAATACAGAAATACTCCCATGGAGACCTGCTCATCCCGGCTCCACACCTGATCACTGTCTTACTGGGGTCATTGTAAGGCTAGGGTGGGGGACTGTGGTGAGTCCACTGCACTGCCTTGGGCTGTCTCACCTGCGTGGGGCTTGGAGAGGCGAAGAGGTTGGTCTTGTCTGAGTCAGGCTCTGTTGTTCAATGACAAACACTCCAGGGGCCCCGATTTTGTCTCCAAAGAAGAAAGAACTAAGGAATCACGAGACCATTCCAACAACAAATCAATAAACGGGACTCCAGCAGATGGGATACACTACTTGTCTTCACATCTGGATGCCCTTGGGGAGTTTTGATGCCCTGTCCACCATGAACCTACATGTTCAAACTTAACTTCTCCCAGTCCCTGAACCACAATTGCCATTTTAGAGTCTATGGAGTCAATGTTGCCATGGTCACATCTGCAAACTTATACCCCATTGCTAAAAGAACTGAACATGTTAAGCCATGGGTGCTGGAGTTTAAAGGTCTAGAGGTGGTGGGGGCCAGAGCTAGACCCATTGCATGCTGCAGACGCACTACAGTTCCTCCAAAGCAAGCAGCAGGGAAGAAAAGCAAAGCCAAGCAAACAGAAAATCCACTGTGCAGAAGGAGCTGGGGCAGGCACACCAATGAAGCAAGAAGCAGAGACGGGGGGGGGGAGGAGAAAGACAGAGAGGAACCTGGGTACTGCTCTTCCAACTCCATGTCCATGATGCCAAATCATTTTCCATCCACTGCCCAGGATGTTCTGTAAAGCCAACCTGTGTTATTTGGTTTCTTTATAAGTGTATTTTCCTGATGAGAATCTCGCGTAAATAATCACCTCATTTGCATCCTCCACCTTCTCCTTGTTCTGCCCTCAGCAAACAACCAAAAGCTGCCAGATTCCCAAGCTCAGTAGCTGTCTCCACGACCCCTCCTCACTCTGAGTCCATGGTCCATTCTTCCCCAACCCAAGTCCTGCAACCTACCCACTATGCACCATGGATTCATCCAGAGTGCAGACCCCACGCCACATTAATTCATGTGGGCATCTGGCGGTCCCAAGAAGTGGAACTGAATGTCGACACCCCCATTTCCCTGCCGAGTAAGTCCCTGGGGCAAACGGCCCAGGATGCAGCTGTGCAGGCTGATAAGAGCTTCTCTACCTTGTCAGAATCCTCAGGCACCAGCTCCAGATAAGGGCCAGAAACAGATGTCAAGTCTTTCCCTGCAGCTACAGGTACACTCAGGCATACCACACTGCCTGGCTGTGTCTGTGGCAGGGCAGAGGGGTAGGTATTCTCAATGGGAGGAGGGCTGCATCTTCTGCTATACTCAAGAATGATACTAGTCCCCACTACCTCCTTCTCAAAAGCAGGAAACAGCATCCTGCTGTGATTAAAATTGTGAACTCTGCCACTTTTTTAAGTGTGAGACCTTGGGCATGGGGCTTAGCTCCTTGGTACCTCTGTTTCCTCATCTGCTAAATGGAGATAATAATGTCCCTAGCTCATAGGTTAGAATGAGGAATAACTGAGCTATAACATGTGTAAAGTCTTGAGGACAGTACCTGGACTTCACTGTAAGCAGGATGCTTGGGCGTTATAAGCATTCAATAAATGAAATCTGTCTTTATTTTTCTTAAAACATTAAAGTGCTTCCATGATTTCCTATATATCTCAGAATAAAACTAGTTGTCTACACTACACCTGTCCCATCATCTCACTGACCTCACAATGCTTGGCTCTTACACTAGGGCCACACTCACCTTGGTGTGCCTGGCACTGTCCCTGCATCTCCCGCCATGGGGCTATGGCTGTGCTGTTCCTCCAGATCGTGTGCTCTTCCCACCCACAGTGTGTTCTTCCACCCTTTCTTGGTTTGGTTAACCCATTATCTTCCTTCAGTTCTGGGCTCTATTGTTACTTCCTCAGGTAAGCCTTCTAGGCCTAAGTTCACTAGGCCGAGATCTCTCTCACGAGCACCAGTCCCCAAATCACTTAAGAGCAGTATTCATGTTGTACCAATGGGCAGGTGCCCTCTGGAGAGGTACAAACCAGAAGCCCTGCAGGGAAAGAGTGACAGCTGGAGGTGAGGCTGCACTGACCAGAAAGCCAGGGTCTACCATTGATTGATGTGGGAATGAGGGCATCAAAACCATTTGCCAATTTCTGTGACTTGGGGCCTAAGTTCTGGTGACTTAGTCATATGCCTCATGTTGCTGTGTCTACCATCTTTCCACTCTCATCTTGGCACCTGCAGCCAAATCATCACTTACAGAGAACGCTCTAAGAACAAGAAGCCAGTATTCTATTTCAAATCATCCCCAACCTTTGAAGCAAATTTGCACAGCCTGTATTAAACATGCAATTTTACACTCATTTATTTGCTTCTTTGATTAATACTGGCCACAGTGCCTGGGCCCTAACAACATGCAACAAACAAGGGTTATGCTGGCTGTGATCACTGCAGTATCCTTAGCATCTAGGACAAAGAGTAGACCCTCAGTAAGTATTTTTTTAATGAATGAATAAGCTTCAGATTCAGTGCCCAGGGGTGACCTCCAGCCCCCAATGGCCAAACCTAATGCCTGAAATCTCACCATTACATCATATATTTTAGCTCATTTCCTGGCTTAAAGGAAGGGATGTTAGGAGTCTCAGTTACATTGACTACTAATTCCAGAGTCAGTCCTTTCATCCAGGGAAGACTGCCGAAGATGTCCTAGTGGGCCCCTAGGCTTTGGTGTTCCTACCCCAAAGAAGCAAGAGAGGGATCACCTTAGAGGATCCTGTAGGAGGTAACCTAGAACTGAGTCTCCATGTAAGGGGTTGGCACGTGGCCACAATTTTAGCAAGTCTTTCTTACTGTGGGGATTTTCATGTAGCTAGTTTATCTGGTATTGGGGACAGGAGGCAAATAGTTGAGACATCCTGAATGAGGGGACTCTAAACACCCTTTGCTCTCTACGAATCTAAGATGAAATGATTGAAGAGAAGGACCCACCTTCAAAGATGAGAAAAACTATCAGACTATAGCTATGTCACCAAGGAAGGGGGACAATTAAAGACACAAGAGTTGATCAACACAGAGTTGACCAGGAAATAGGAGTTCTGGGCTAGAAGGTGACAAAGTTAAAAAGAAGACAGGGTTGGTTTGCTCAATTCTGGTAAAGGGTCCTTAATTCAATTTAGAGAATGTCTTCTCTGGTTTGAGTGTTTGTGCCCCACCCTCTTCCCCAATTCACGTTGACACCTAATCCCCAAAGTGACGGTATGTAAAGGTGGAGCCTGTGGCAGGCCAGAGCCCGTGAACAGGATTAGTGCTCCCCCAGAAGAGACTGCAGAGATGCCTTTCCCCTCCCACCATGTGGGGACAGCCTGGAAGTGCCCTGTGAGGATCAGGTGCTCACCTGACACCAAACCTGCTGGCACTTTGATCTTGGACTTCCCAGCCTCCAGTACCATGAGAAATAAATTTCTGATCTTTATAAATTACCCAACCTGTGGCATTTTGTCATAACAGCCTGAATGGGCTAGGACAAAGTCTAAATCAAATATAATAAAACATGGAGACTTCTGCCACATTCTTGGCAGAAAGAAATGACAAAAAGTTCTCGGGCAAATCACGGCACACAGAGGAAATTCACATCTTTTATTAAGTAACTTTTGTGTGCCTGGCATTGTACTACACTCTCCAGAATACACCGTATTATTTAATTTGCAGAGTAGCACCAAGTTTAGTGTCACCCTCCTGATTTCATTGCTGAGGAGACAGCCTCAGAGAGTGACTTAACCAAGGTCATAGAGCTAGTAGTATGCTGTCAGGCTGGGTCCTGGCTTCTATCCAAAGAGTGACAGGCTTGTAAGTTTCACCAAAGCAAGCATTTTGAGGACAGCCTTACATAAATATTCATTTTTAATCCTTATTTTCATGCAGGAGCTTTGGGTTTCTAAATATTTAGATTTTTATTTGTAAACTGACAGAATCCTGCCATTGACAGGAACTCTCAGAGGAGACAGAATCTACTTACTCCTTTTTCATTGTCATGTCCCCAAATGACCTGTCTGCTATGTCGTTGCTTTTAACAGACTTGATGCTAATGCTAATAGTGGCCAGTGCAAGCACCTTCAGACTTCAAATGAACCTGTTGATACCAATATTAATTTGCACTTGCAATAGGAGATGGACATATGGATAGAGGGCTTCCATTTGTAACACATCGACCTCAGTTGATCTAGACGGCAGTTCTGTGGGGTGCAGAATGATGCCGTGCCATGTGCAGAGAGGAGAGAAAAAGCTGTGGATTTGCCAAAACCAGGAAAATGAAAGATAGGATTTCACACGCAGGCTGTCTGATTCCAAGTCCAGCTCTCACTGCTCTGCACTGCTCTACATGGTTTTTTTGGAGTGGCCAGGCACAGTGGCTCACACCTGTAATCCTAGCACTCTGGAAAGCTGAGGCAGGTGGATAGCTTGAGCTCAGGAGTTTGAGACCAGCCTGAGCAAGAGAGAGATCCCATCTCTAAAAAAACTAGCTGGGTGTGGTGGTGGCACCTATAGTCCCAGCTTCTCAGGAAGCTAAGGCAAGAGAATCATTTGAGCCCAAGGGTTTGAGGTTGCTGTGAGCTATGACATCAGACCACTCTACCCAGGGCAACAAAATAAGACTCTGTCACAAAACAAAACAAAACAAAACAAAACAAAACAAAACAACAAAACAAAACAGTTTTGGTAGAGTGAGAGTAAATGGGGAGTTCCATGAATGGGTAATGGGGCTGTAAGTCTCTTTTAGCAGGCTGATCTCAGGGCTGGAATACTCCTACCAGAAGTTAGTAACACCAGAGTCTGATGGAGAGAGTAGCAACTGAGCAAAACAAAAACAAAAACAAACCCAAACCTACATAGCAGCATATCAATTTTCAAAGAATAATATACTACTATAAAGAAGAATCTGTTTCAGAAATTCAAGGATTTGTAATTAACCTTACCTATAGCTCAAAGTCCTACCTAAAAGGCTCTAAAACAGCGGTTCTCAACCCACAGGAACTGTATTAAAGGGCTGCAGCATTAGGAAGGTTGAGAACCACTGCTCTAAAATGTATTTGAAAAATTCAACATCAGAGATTCCTTGCAACTGGGCATGGTGAAACTGGGGAGAGAAGACTCCTAGCTTCAAAAGACAAATTAAAACTCCGAGTTATAGGTTGGAAGATAATTTTTCAGGCAAACGAAATTCAGAAGAAAAGAGGGGTTGCAAACTTATTTTCAGATACACGTGGATTTAAAGTAACTAAAGTCAAAAAAGATGAAGATGGTCACTTTATATTGGTCAAGGAAAAAATACAAGATGTTTCAATTCTAAATATTTACACACCCAACTTAAATGCTCCCAGATTCTTGAAACAGACCTGCTTAGTCTGAGCAATATGATATCCTGTAACACCACAATAACGGGGACTTTAACATTCCTCTTACAGAGCCGGACAGATCCTCTAAACAGAAATTAAACAAAGATATAAGGGACTTAAATGAGACCCTAGAACAACTGTGCTTGATAGATGCACATAGAACACTCCATCCCAAAGATAAAAAATATATATTCTTCTCATGGCCCCATAGAACATTCTCCAAAATTGGTCATATCCTAGGACACAAAACAAACCTCAACAGAATCAAAAGAATTGAAATTTTACCTTGTATCTTCTCAGACCAGTAAAGATGGAACTCAACTCCAACAAAAACGTTCAACTCCACACAAAGGCATGGAAATTAAACAAACTTCTGTCAAATGACAGTTGGGTGCAGGAAGAAATAACAGAGGAAATCATTAACTTCCTTGAGCACAACAATAATGAAGACAGAAACTACCAAAACCAATTCCAAAAGGAATTCTTTTTTTTTTTTTTAAATATATACCTCATCTCATTTACTTAATTATTGTGTTAAGACATTTATACTCTATACTAGATCCAACATGGACCCTTGCATTATGCACCATAGGTGTGTTCCCACCAGTTACCCTACCCTCCCTCGATCTGACCTCCTCCCTCCCCTCATGTAATGTATTCTTAACAGCCAGCCCAGTGTCTCTGTGAGAGAACTGCCCTCAAGCTGCTAGAGCGTGCCACATCCTGGCACACAGAAGGCAGGGAGCATCTTGGCATCTATATTCTTTTCAACCCCAGGTGCCTTTAACCAAAGGTTGTTTGGTTTCAAAGTATAAATCCTCTAGCTCCCATGCTCCTAGTAGGAACAACTCTGAGATGGGACCAATATGTCTCCATTCCTATAAACTTCACCACCAGCATAGGACCTTGCTTGATACAGCTCTCAAGCACTTCCTGATAAATCACATTCACAAGAATCCTTGTCTCACAGTCAAGGATTCACCTCCTCCCCTTCCTCACCCCACTTCCCTTTTCGCCTGCTCCATTTTTCCTAGGAATACTTCCTTTTTTGTTCTATTGAGACAGAGTCTTTCTCTGTGGCCCCAGAGCAGAGTGGCATCATAGCTCACAGCAACTTCAAACTCTTGGGTTCAAGTGATCCTCTTGCCTCGGCCACCTGAGTAGCTGGGACGACAGGCACCCACCACCATGCCCAACTTAGGTTTTCTATTTTTAGGAGAGATGGGAGTCTCGCTCTTGCTCAGGCTGGTCTCAAACTCCTGACCTCCAGCAATCCACCCTCTTCAGCCTCCCAGAGTGCTAGGATTACAGGCATGAGCCTCACAACATCTAAGAATCCCCTTGTAATAATCTTTCTAAATCTCCGGCTTTCTCTTATATAAGAGAAGAGTGATGATTGGCCACCTCTCTGTAAGTCCTGCCTAATATACATCCAGTTCTTCTCTGTTTTACATGTATGGGGACTTATTAACAATCATTCTCAGCTTTGTGAATCTAGCCAAATTTCTATGAAAACAGGAAAAATTTCTTGTAACCTCCTATTTCATGTGTTCATGTTTCTTTTCTCAGTTCCTTAACTGGGCTTGCCAAGATTCGTCTATCATATTAGTCTTTTTAGAGATAGGTTTTTGTTTAGAGGATAAAAAAACAAGCTACAGACTTGAAAAAAATATTTGCAAACCACATATCCAACAAAGAACTAATATCTGGAATACATAAAGAATTTTCAAAAAATAGTGAAATACCAAACAATCCTAATTAGAAAATGGGAAGAAGGAGAGACATTTTATCAGAGAGGATAGACAGATGGAAAATAATCCCAAGAAATGATGCACAACATCAGTATCTATCAGAAAAATGCAAATTAAAACCACACCAATAGGCTTAGTGCCCATAGCTCAGGGGCTAGGGCGCCAGCCACATACACTGGAGCTGGCAGGTTAGAATCCAACCCGGGCCTGCCAAACAACAATGACAACTACAACCAAAAAAAATAGCCAGGCGTTGTGGCAGGTGCCTGTAGTCCCAGCTACTTGGGAGGCTGAGGCAAGAGAATTGCTTAAGCCCAAGAGTTTGAGGTTGCTGTGAGCTGTGACACCAAGGCACTCTACCCAGGGTGACATAGCAAGACTCAAAGAAAACAAACAAAAACCACACCAATATATTATTATACACCTATCAGAACAGTTAAAATTTAAAAAAAAATAGCGACACTCACTATGCAGGTGAGGAAGTGGACAAACTAGATACATTGTTGGTGAGAATATAAAATGGTTCAACCAGACCAGGCACAGTGGCTCCTGTCTATAACCCTAGAACTTTGGGAGGCCAAGGTGGGAGGATTGCTTGAGGCCAGGAGTTTGAGACAGCATGAGCAAGACCCTATCTCTATAAAAAACAGGGAAATTAGCCAGGCATGGTAGCACATGCTTGTAGTCCCAGCTACTCAGGAAGCTAAGACAGGAAGATCGCCTATGATGATGCCACTTCACTCTAGCTCCAGGTGACAGACCAAGGCTCACTCTTAAAAAAAAGAAAAAAATGGTGCAGCCACTCTGGAAATCAGTTTGGCAGGCAACTTCTTCTAAAACAAGCGTGCAACAGCTATAAGACCCAGCATCTGGACTCTTGGGTATTTGTTTACAACAAAAACTTGTACATGAATATTCATAGCAAATTTATATATAATAGACCAAACCTGGAAACAACCCATGTGTCCTTCAATGTGTAAATGGTTAAATAAACGATGGAATACTGCCTAGCAATATAACAGAATGAACTGCTGACACATTCAACAACTTGGATGAATCTCCAGGAAATTATGCTGAGCGAAAAAACACAGCTCCAAAGGGTTACATATTTTATGATTTCATTATATAATATTTAAAATAATATAAATAACTATAATAATAATGATATAATGTTCTTAAAATTATAAAATTAAAGAAATAGAGGATAGGTTAATGACTGTCAGCCGTCGTCAGGGGTTAGGAATTAGAAGGGGAAGGATGGAAGTAGGTGTGGCTAAAAAAGGGTAAGAGGGACCCTTGTGGTAATAGAAATGTCCTTTATCTTGACTGTAACAACATTAATATCCTGGTTGTGATATTGTGCAATAGTTTTGCAAGACATTACCATTAGAGGAATTTGGGCAAAAGTCACATGAGATATCTGTGTATTATTTTTTACAATTGCATTTTTTTTTTTTTTATAGAGACAGAGTCCCACTTTATGACCCTTTGGTAGAGTGCCGTGGCATCACACAGCTCACAGCAACCTCCAGCTCCTGGGCTTAAGCGATTCTCTTGCCTCAGTCTCCAGAGTAGCTGGGACTACAGGCGCCCCCCACAACGCCTGGCTATTATTTTGTTGCAGTTTGGCCGGGGCTGGGTTTGAACCCG
Source organism: Loris lydekkerianus (assembly GCA_963574355.1). NCBI lineage: Eukaryota > Metazoa > Chordata > Mammalia > Primates > Lorisidae > Loris > Loris lydekkerianus. The sequence continues at coordinate 454 of CAUYPK010159969.1, read as the reverse complement.
CCACTCTCAGCATATGGGGCCAGCGCCCTACTCACTGAGCCACAGGCACCGCCCTACAATTGCATTTTATCTAAATTATCTCCAATTATCTAAAATTTAAAAGTTTAATCCTTAAAATAGATCTTAGCTTTATGTACTGTATATACTCGAGTATAAGCCGAGTTTTTGTGCTGAAAATTTGTGCCGAAAAACCCAAACTCGGCTTATACTCGGGTCATACAGGTTATTTGATTCGGTGCACTTAGCTTAACAGGTAATAAAGCTAAATCACAAAGGTTAAAATCCTTCAAAACTGGATTCCTCCTCCTCATCATCTGTATGTCCAAGCAGAGCTTCAGCTGTATCTGATGTGAGGGTATCAGCATTTAACCTACTGATTTCTCAATTATTGTAATTGTTTTGGGTATATATTTTTATTTTTGAAATTTACCAGTGGCTGCTGCATTTTCCACCT
>CAUYPK010159968.1:0-31203 GCA_963574355.1 Loris lydekkerianus | reverse complement strand
GGGGGGAGGTTTGGGTGGAGGGAGGGTGATGGGTTGGGCCACATCTATGGTGCATATTTTTATCTATAATAATAATAAAATAATAATAATAATAATAAAAAAAAATAAAAAAAAAATAAAAGTACTATCACTTTTAACTTTGGAAAGAGAAAAAAAAATACAATGCAAGTATTTACCTATATACTCGAGTATAAGCCGAGTTTTTTCGGCACAAAATCTATGCCGAGTTTGGGTTTTTCGGCACAAATCTTGTGCCGAAAAAACTCGGCTTATACTCGAGTATATACGGTAAATGGATAGTGGTGAGGAAGCATTAATAAGTGTCAGTAGCTTAAAAGCATCAGCTTTTTGAAAGAAGAAAACCACACGGTGCTAAAAACAAACCAAAAACCCCATGAAACATCACCACCCTCCTAAAGGTTTGAATGAATGTAGGTCCTATCTTTACCAAGACACTTAAGTCCTATCAATGTGCCCCCATTCACATCTATTTATCACTGGGAAAGGTTTTTTTTTTTTCAAATCCCCAGCCTTATTTTGGTACTTTTAGCTACATCTGACCATTTTTCATGGCGTGTTTGAATCTTCATTTCAATAGCTATTTAGTATCTTCTATACTTCAGCAACATGTTTGGCAGACAGCTCCAAAGACTTCATGCTGTGGTCCCTGCCCTCCCCTCCGGAGCCTGGTCTGGGGAACCCTAGTCTCTGGATCTAGCTTTCCTTCCAGGGCCTTTGCTAGCACAGCTGCTCCACTCAGACACTGCCCTGTCCCCAGCCCTCACCAGCAATGCTCTTCCTTCTCCAGCAATTGTACTAACAGAAAGAGAACCACTTTGTAAAATCCAGAAAGCATTAAAAATAAAACATAGCAAAGAATGTGAAATATGTTGGTTCCAAAATAATTTTTTTAAGGTAGTTAAGAAAAAAAAAGGTAAAACAAGATGGAATACAAATCAGCAAAAATGAAAACAAAGCCAGGTTTATAAGAATGAGAGATTGTATATAACTTTAAAAATTAGTGACGGCCTTGAATGGTACACCAGGGCTCAAGCATCTCAGCTGAAGATAATTATATCTGAGAACTCTGTTACTGTAATAGTCAGCCCTGATACTTCGCCAACTGTTTTATTAGAGAACAGAATACTCTTACATAAAAGAAATACATTGGTAAGCCAATACATTTTCATAACTCTTGTGGTAAAAATAGTCTAAATTTCCCTTTGATTCTTAGCAATGAAATATAAAAAAGGATCTTTTCTGACCATCAAAATGCACTACCAATGTAACATTTTCCATTAAGCACACAGCTGCAGGCAGCATTGCACTGGGAATCCAGGCAGCATTAATGCTTCCAGATCTTGTTACTTTTGTGTATTTGGCGCTCCACAGGGATCTAGTTTTCAAAGGTGCTGTTGATTCTTAGCTAAATAGCCCTGGCAACTTTACATTGCTTGCCCTGAATGCATGAGAGAGACAAAAATCTAATTCCAAATCTGAACAGTGAATATGTCAGAATTAAACTTGCTATAGGAAAACAATAACCCTCCCAACTACTAATGAATCACTAGATAAAACACAAGATAAAACACTAGATAAAGCACAAGATAAGAAACGAAAAGTATATTCCCATAATCTTAAATGGGGAAAAGGGTTTTGTCAGTTAAGATGAAAACTAGGAACCACTGTGCTTCTTCCCACTTACTGCCCTCCTTTTCTTGAGTCATAAGTACATCCTTAGGGACACAGACACCATAGAACCGCCGGTGCTAAGCAGCCACCCAGACTGCCCTGGGTGCATATGAGCCCTGCTCGCCCTCCCACTGCCAATCTAGTTAAGATTCCTTACAACTTGTTAATTATAGCCTGTCTAAAAATGGTACATATGGTACTTGGAAAATTCTTTATAATTAATGGACCTCATAATTCTTCAGCAGGTAATCTTACATGCTTAATTGAAATGGTTTCCTAATCTCCATTTCATTTAAAAATACAATTAGGAACATTAATGGTAGCAAGTTTAAATAAGTCTTTTTCTAGCATGTTCATTTTTAGGGTGCAACTATCCTTGAATTTGGTTTCTCTTTTTCCCTTCTTTTCTTGAGTCACAAGTACATCCTTAGGGACACAGATACCACAGAACCGCTGGTGCTAAGCAGCCACCCAGACTGCCCTGGGTGCATATGAGCCCCACTCGCCCTCCCACTGCCAATCTAGATAAGATTCCTTATAAATTTACTGTCTGGACATAAAATGCACATTTCTTTGTTCTGCTGTGTTAAAACCAGGAGCCATTTCTAATTATCACGACCTCTACTTGAACATCAAATTTTAATACATACAAAGCACGGACTCTAGGAGAGAGACGGCCACTTTGGAAATTGCTTCCAGGTCAAATGTTTTCTGTCCAACATGCAAACTTGCCTATTATTTTTTTTTAAGGCACAGATAAGTTTTTCTTTCAAAAGGATTCAGAACCAAACTGAAGCAAAAAAGAAATAATGAATAACACAACATGATAGCAACAGACTATGTGAAATCTCTAGAGAAAACGGATATCCAAAGGTAATGACAACGTTGTCATCATATTTCTCACGAAAAGACATTCGAGTAAAAGGTTTTCTTTTTACTTCCTGTGAACGTATTTTAAAAGTCACAGATAGTGGTCAAATTACATCACGAACAAATTTTTTCTTATCATGGTATTTATTCTGCTTTTTTTTTTTTTTTTTTACAGAGTTTGGAACACAGTGTAAAAACCTTTTTCTACCCCATCTCTTAGGAAAAGCAAAGAAAATGAAAGCCTCGCTGTTGACAAGGCATTGCAAGATATAAATGAAAAGATTATTGGGGTGCTTATAAAAGGAGAGATTGTTAGCAGGAAAAAACAAAACCACATCAGATGATAATTAACCAGGCAGTATAATAACACAGTTAGAAGGCTCTCTCAAATCCCTTTCATGTGTGGAGGAGGGAAGGGCAGCACGGTGGGTAAAGCTAGGTTTTAGATTTTCCTTATTTGTGGATGCCTCATGGACACAATGAATAACTTGACTGCAGTGTCCTCAGAGCTCAGCCCAGGGCCCCCCTCAGCAGAGGCTTCCCAATAGATATTTGGTGAATGTTGCACACAGTAAATTTCCCAGCCAGCCATGTAAACACACACAGAATTTTCACTTATATTCCACAGTCACTTGAGGACCCATGTGCCCTTGCTGTGATGCTGGCAACAGAGAGATACTCTCAAAGCAGAGCATTTCCATTTATCTATCCAAATTTTCTCCTCTATTTAGTAGAAAACAATCTGTTTTCTTGACTTTAAGTCACAGTGCAATATTTGGGCTGCATTTCAGCCTTTTAGTAGAATCTTCTATAAGAAGAAAATGACATTGATTTCTTCATCAAAAGGCTCTTTGATGGGTTAGGCACAGTGGCTCATGCCTGTAATCCCAACTCTTGGGAGACCAAGGCGGTTGTATTGCCTGAGCTCACAGGTTCGAAACAAGCCTGAGCCAGAACGAGACCTCATCTCTAAAAATAGCCAGGCGTTGTGGCGGGTGCCTATAGTCCCAGCCTCTTGGGAGGCAGAGGCAAGAGAATCCCTTAAGCCTAGGAGTTTGAGGTTGCTGTGAGCTATGACGCCATGGCACTCTACCAAGGGTGACAAAGTGAGCCTCTGCCTCTTTAAAAAAAAAAAGGCTTTTTCATTTGGGTGATTACTTTAATTGCACGCTGAATACTCACTGTGTGCTGTGAATCTGGAACCAGGGACATTATCATGACCAGCCCATAATCCAGGTTTGCAAACAGTTCACAGATCAGTTAATAAAAAATAGACAAGATGGTAAAATAGGCAATATAATTAAGACAAGGCACCTTGGGAACACACATGAGGAATGTTAGCAAAGGGATACACTGGAGAGATGAGAAATAAAGCTGGGGATTAATATAAACCTTTCTTTTATTGACACATCTTATGATGATTTCCCTACTTAAAATCAAATTTTAAAATAAAATCCGGTAATATGCTACAATGTATATTGACATGATCCCCTTACTTACAATAATGTACCTATATGCTGCTTATGGATAAAGAAAGCATCTCTACATACACAAGAAGTACTTATATCCTAGGGGTAGAAATGGTGTTAGGGAGAGGGACGATTTGTCATTTTTATACTTTTCTGTGTTTGAATATTTTTCCACATGTATGCATAATTTGAATTTAAAAAGTGACTTTGACAATGTAAAATGAAATCAAAACAAAAACAAAGGTACTGACACACTGAAGGCAAGTCTGACAAAACTATAATGACAAACTGGGGCGGGGCTGCAAAGATTATTAGCTTTCTAATGGTTAGCTCGAAAGAAGAAAGTTTACAATGTGTAGGAAATAAAAGCAGAGGAGTTTGCTCAGGGAATTGATCTATTCTGAGTGTTGAGAACTGAGGGAAATTTCTCCTAGGAGTCCTCACAGAAAGAGGATACTGTGTGAGAATATAGAATGTCCTAATGTTATTCTCCTAACATCCAGTGACTGGTCCTATAAGGCTTCTCATAATGAACCCCAAGTGAAGTTGATGTCACCACAGCAAATGAATTGATAAAAAGTATTTTTGAAGGGGCCAGTTCAGTCCCAAAGTCTGGGAATCTCAGGTTAAGAGCCTGGTTCTGGAACCAGATGGCCTAAATTCAAATCATGGTGCCACCTCACAATCTGCAGCAACGACTTGAGCAAATTACTTGACTTCTATGTGCTTTAGTTCCCTGACCTTCCCTCTAGGGTTTGGCGAGAAGTAAATTAATAGCAGACAAACTTCAGCACAGGGCCATGCTAGCTATTTACACAGCCATTTTTGATTTTTCTCCATCCGAACCTTTGCTCAGGCATTGGGGGGCCTTTGCTGGCCGGGTGCAGACTCCCACACCCCAGCAATGAGTTCGCTAGAGCCCAGCCACAGAGCAGAGTTTAGAGAGACTCACCGATGATCTACAGTCAGTAAGGAAGTAATCAGAAACAAAGCCAGGAAATGTCTTAGAAAAGTACCCTGAATATGTCCCGTCACACCAAGAGGAAGGCAGAAGAGACCTACAAGTTCTGCTACATGGGACAATCCAAATCTACTCCTTTGGAATTCCCTCAACAAGCCCCGCCCCTGCCCCCAAAAGAGAAAACTTATTGTAGCAAGTTATGTATGTTTGTATTATTATTTATATTCCGTATAAACTATAGACTGGATGTTGCCCATTTAATACTTACAATGAATCTCTTAGCTGAGTCCAATTATCTAATTTTACAGATAAACTGAGGCACAGAGAAGTTTAGTAACTTGCAGCATGTCACACATCTACTAAATGGCAGAACTGAGACTTATGTCCAGCAAACTGGCTGGGCTCATGTTCTTAACTACCATGTTGTACTATGCCACATACCGTAACAGCTAAAAGTTACAAAACCTCCACCAAAAGAATCAAACATGCTTGTTATAGAACAGCCCGGCTTTCTGGAAAGGCTTAGGCCCCTTCCTTGAACCTCATGTAAAGGAATGCTTGTTTGTATCTTTGTGTCAGTGGCTGCTCTGGAGTAAGCAGCTGCCACCATCGAGGCAGAATCTGTCTTCCTGACAACCCTCTGGGACCTAGTTAGGGGTAAAGGTCTATGAGCCTTGATCAGACTAAAAACCAACAACAAGCCCATAGACTTGGAGGCCAAAATGCATACTGTCCTTTTTTATTTGTAATAAGTTTTATTGCATAAATTTGAGGTTTCCAACATGATGTTATGGGATACATACAGATACCTGCACTGCTACTGGAGGGAAGCAGGTTAACATATCCATTCTCTTCCTTGTGTATGTGACAAGAATAGCTAAAATCTATTTATTTAACATTAAATCCCTAATCTGCTATTATTAACTACAGTTCTTACATTGTACATTATATTTCTAGGCTTGTTCAGTATCCTGTGACCCACCTCTCCCAATGTCTCTCTCCCCCACCTCACCTTGGGAACCACTGTATTTTCTATCTTTATATATTTGATCCTTTTAAAAGATTTCACACACAATATTTCTTTGTGTCTGGATGATTTCACTTAGCATAATGTCTTCTAAGGTCCAGCTGTGTTGTGGCAAATGATAGGATTATCTCCTTTCTAAGGATAAATAAAATAATATTCTGTTGTGTATATTTGCACACTTTATCCATTTATCCATCAGTGGCCACTGAGGTTGTTTCCATAGCTTGGCTGCTGGGAATAATACTGCCATGATCATGACAGTGCAGATGTCTTTAAAGGTGATGATTTCATCTCCTTCGGGAACATGGCCAGAAGAGGGAAGGCTGGGTCATACTGCAGGACTATTTAAAATTTCTTTAGGGTTCTCCATACTGTTTTCTAGTTTACATTCTCACAACAGTGAACTAGGGCTCTTTTCTCCATACCCTCACCAAATTTGTTGTTTCCTATCTTTTTGATGATAGCCATCATCAAAACAGACATGAGGTGGTATTTCATTTAGCATTAATGCTATTTAATTAGCATTTCTCTAATTACAAGTGATGTTGAGCACCTTTTCATACATCTATTCGCCATTTTTATGTCTTCTTTGGAGACGTGTCTATTGTCAATAAGAATGTATTGCCAAAAAAAGGAATGTACTGCCTGTTATAAAAGTTAGAGAACACTTTTATAAAAGTAAAATGTTCTATAAAAGCGCGAGATAAGCATTGGGGCCATCATTTACATTTAAGTAACAGGAGTTGAAATGTCACCAAATTCTACCACTAGCTGGCTAGCACATACTCAGAGCTGGTTTTGCACTGCATGTGGTCACCATGATTCATCTATATGCTTCTGTGGGTCTTGCCCTGTGAATTGGGGCTCGTATTTTTAAGATAGCCAGTCAGCACGCAGGCCTTCATGACTGATACTATCTATAACCTTGACTTTAACACTTTATTCCAATAACTAAAAACAAAACCTGAGTAATTGTATGCGACATTTTACTTGATATTACTATATCAACTTGTGATGTCTTTTCCTAGACACTAAAATCTTTATTCCTGAGATGCGTGAAGAATCCAAGTTTAAATGTTTAAGTGCTTAGCATTCTAAAACCAAAGGTTTAAACTTTAAAATTGAGTAGGAAGATTATATAATGAGAAAGACATTATACAATGGCTACTAATTGGCAACATCTCATCCAGTTTCTTTCTTTTTTTCCCCCCCATATGAAGATGGCAACAAAGGGGGCCATCTGATAACCACTTTCAAGCAGATGATTTTCTAACTATTTATGAAAGAGAAATACTCAATCCCATTGTTAGGTATTTACCCAGAAGAAAAAAAGGTCATTTTACCAGAAAGATGTTTGCACAGGAATATTCATCACAGCTCAGTTCACAATTTTGCCAAGATGTAGAATCAACCCAAGTGCTCACCAACACAGGAATGGATTAATAAACTGTGGTATATGTATACCTGGAATACTATTTAGCAGTAAAATGAGATGGGAGACTTTACATCTTTGTATTAACCAGAATGGAGGTGAAGCACATTTTCTTTAGTAAAGTATCACGTTTATGGAAAAGCAAGTATCCAATGTACTCAATACTGATATGAAACAAAAGATAAACAACTACATACCCACAGGACAGAAAAACACAATTAAAATTCAAGTGGGGGGAAGAGGGAAGGATGGAGGGGTTTAGAGGGGAATGGGTGTACTCTCACCTAACAGGCACAATGTAAAGGCCTACGGCACACCCCTTGGGTGAAGGGCTCAACTATAACCTGAACTTTACGTAAGATATACAGATAATGTAACTTAATCATTTGAACCCTTATATTAATCTGAAATAAATTAAAAAATAAAAATAAAAAAATAAAGAGAAATACTTTCTATGTCCCAGGGCATATTGCCAAGACAGGGATTTGTAAGTTCCAATTCGTTATTGGTGTTGGCAGGACTTCCCTGCCACAGTTGTTAGCTTTGCTGGCAGCAGATGCCATTTCTCTGCTGCAGTAGTCCACGGAAGAGATGTCCTAGATTAGCATAAAGACAAGGGGAGCCAAATAATAGTGATGAAGATTTAAAAACAGTCATGTGGAGTTGATAAACGTTAAGAGATCATTGAAAACAATAACTCACAAATATCTAAGATAATTAAACAAGCATAGCACACCACATAATGTCCTTAGACCATGTAATTTTAACACAATGCATTTAAATATTCTCTTTCAAAGGAGAACTAAAATCCTTTTTTGTATTGTAGGAAAAAAATTCCACCTGCACCTAAATGTTGTTTTATGAATAGTTCCCTGATGAAATCAGGATAGCCATTATTGTGTCAGAGCCATCTAGCTGAAAAATGTCTCCCATCAAGAGAAGTGGTGCTGCCATTGGCAATGGCAGCTAGGAGAAGCCCTGGTTTGTGGCCTGGGTTAGAATCTCTTCCCTTCTGGGTTTCATTGGAAAAAACAGTCATTTATAAACAATACATCCATGTATCCTACTTTTATTCTGACGGGCTTATAAACCTTTAAATTATTTTAATAATCATGATAATACTATCAAAATAAACGCCACCAAACTTTCCTTCATATTGACCTTTATTTTTTCTCTTTTTTTCTTTTAATGAGACACTTTCACTTTGTCCCCATGGGTAGGGTGCCATGGCATCATGGCTCACAGCAACCTCAAACCATTGGGCTCAAGAGATCCTCTTGCCTCAGCTTCCCAACTAGCTGGGACTACAGGTGTCCCCCACAATCTCCAGTTAGTTTTTCTATTTTTAGTAGTCTCACTCTTGCTTAGGCTGGTCTCACAACTCTTGAGCTTAGGTAATCTGCCCACCTTGGCCTCCCCTCACAATCCACCTGCCTCGACCTCCCAGAGTGCTAGGATTACAGGTATGAGTCACTGTGCCTGGCCTATTCACCTTACTTATAACCACCTGAAACCACCTCCTCTCCCTGGGTCCCCCTCAAGAGGCCAGACTTCTCTTGCACATTATTCACTGCTCCTATCTGAATGTACAATACACATAAAGGTTGACTGTTGAACAAAGATGTCTATGGATAAAGAATATGATAAATATTTTGCCACAGAATTAAAACAAGTTGTCTTTCCAACATGACTCTTCATTGATTTTTACAGGAATGAAACTGAGTGCGAATGGGTATCTGTGTGTGAGAAAGGGGAAGAGTGTGATTCCCTTAAGATAGATTCAAGCCTGTGGCTCAAAGGAGTAGGGCGCCAGCCCCTAATTACAGAGGTGGCGGGTTCAAACCCAGGCCTGACCAAAAACTGCAAAAAAAAAAAAAAAGATAGATTCAAGAGGCTCCTTATGTGCTTAATGTGGGGAAAAAGCCAGATTTTCCAGGATATTTTTATTGTTACCTAACATTAGATTGGTTTTCTCTTTTTACCTTACTCATTATTTTGCCTATGTGCAAATGCTAAGTCTAATTAAACTTGAAATACAAGTAATAGAAGGAGAGGTTAAAAAAAAACTAGAAATTCATTACTTTTTCCTTTTTTTAATACACTTTATTTGAGTTGTTTGGTTTTCGTGGGTTTTTTTTTTTTTTTTTTTTTTTTGTAGTTTTTGGCCGGGATCACCACCTCTGGCATATGGGATGGGCACCCTACTCCTTTGAGCCACAGGCACTGCCCTATTCTTGTTTTTCTTTTCTTTTCTTTTTTTAAATTATATATTTATTTAACAGGTCAGGGCTTAAGATGTAGAGCCATTAATAAATTATGTGGCTTACTAAATACACCTAAGGTTTCCAGATTGAAGACAAGAGAACCAAACTCACACAATGGCAACATGGCCAAATCCCTATGATCAAGCAATAAATTAGTAACTGAACATTTAGCTCCTGAAATTAAATTTAGAATTATTCATAAACTTGTTCCTATCATTAGCTGGTATTCTATATTTAGAGGCAATGTTTTGATTGTTAACCTGAACAGGGGCAAAAATCCAGAGGTCAACTGGCAGCAGAGAGTAAAAATTATCAAATTAATGAAGCTTCTGGCTACACATCCGCTAGTGACCCTAACTACTACTTTCCTTGAACTAAGCTCCATTATTTGATTAGAGTCATCATAGCCCATCAGCAAATGTGGTTGCAATTTATAATTAATTACAAGTTGGTCTTTTTTTTTTTTTTTTAATAGGTATTACATGAGTTCTAATCTTCTCTAATTACAGAAGAGTTGTTGTGAAGCTGCCCTCTTGGGGGAAAAAAGAGAGTATATGAGAAAGATTTGTAAACAACAACATGCCACACAGATATACTTTCCCAGCTGACAACGTATCAATCCCTATTACAGCAGAATTTTATTCCACGAATTTCCTAATAACAGACATAAGCCACTCTCAAAAGATACATATTTAGAAAAGGGGCAAAGGCTTAGATATGGGAGGCCTGACTCAGATTAAATCACCTTAAAAATCCTAAATCATGTCTCCTTCCTTTTAATTCATAGAATTAATGTGTCATTGTCCCAAAGGCTATGGAGGAGATAGTTAACACGAACGTAAATGACCACACTAGAAAAAAAAACACATGGTTTTGCCCTAAAAGGCAATCCTTTGGTGACTCATAAGAAAAAGAGGAGAAGCTGCCACCACGTGACAAGCAAACCCAGGTAAATTGCTACACAAAACTGCACCTCTGTAAGGTGCACCACTGCAAGACGCGGCACATCAAATTCCTTCCCTTTAATGATCTCGGTCTTGTTGTAATATAGCTAGCAAACCTAATTATCACCAATTAGGAAAACTTGCAGCACAGACTGTTTGCCTCCCAAGACCTTGCCATTCACTTATAAATAGAAATTTTCTGTCCTCAACATCTTGACTTCCCTCTCTCACCACACAGTTTCTTCCAGCTCTCCACCTCCTCCCCATTTGCCAAGTGACAACAGATCCACAATCCTGAAAGAAAAAATTTTTTACCTGTGTGTTATCCAAGAAGAGTGATGCTGATAACAATGGGATATGAAACAAGTAACTGCTGATGCTTTTATAAAAATGATTTTATATGGCTGCAGGAATAACAAAATTCGAACTCAAAGTCGTACAGAAATGTTGCGAAAGAGATTTTAATAATAATTGAACGTACCAGGTACTGGCAAATCCTTATTAAAAAAAAATCAGTGCAAGTAAGATGAAGTAGATAAAAGCACCCAGATAACACCTCTGGAAGGTAATAAATAGACAAGGGTGGATTTAATTGCACCGGGATTTCTCTATGAATTAGTGCGCTGGTGATTTAGAGGCGTGAGGAGTTCAGCCATTTCAAGAAAGGAAGTATTGTTTGTTGGTAGGGCCAAAGAAATGGAAAGGACTTAAGAAGTGATGAGCCACTCTCTGTTCAGAGCAGAGGGCGAAGGCTGCAGTAATAAGCTGCAGGAACGAGCTCTGTAATGAGGCAGCAATGGAGCAGAGGCCGCCTGTCCTTCCATCTCCGTGGGGACTATGGACTCTCTTTGGCATTTGTGACCCTGAACTTCCCCTCCTCTCATGAGACACTAATTCCAATGTCTGCAGGAAAAAACAAGCAAACAAACAACAACACAAATAATCAGGATATACCATCTCCCACCCAGACAAATGTTTCCATGGCTTTTACAATCTGTTCTCACAAGGATGGAGTTAACCCTGAAGCACGCATACAAAGATGGATACACCATTACTGCGTACAACAGCGGCTCCTTTCTATTTTATAGAAATAAGTTTCTTGTCCCTATTTATTTTTTTCCCCTTCTATCTTTTTGAAATTTGTCTCAGTTTTCTACATATCTTACTTCACATGGCATGCCACCAGTTTCATCTCATCAACCTAACGGACAAAGAGCAGATCTAGGTCAACAACTCATTATGGCGTATTTCTTTTCAGGAAGTATCCTTAAGGTGCTTAGAGTCTGTTTGGGGAAGTAGAGAGGGAATCATGAGACAAGCACAGGAATAGAGTGCTCTTCAGAGTCCACTGTGGGGCTAGGGGGTCAGGCGTGGGGAAGGACAGGGCCTCAGGCGAGCCCAGGGGTTGCAGAGAGGAAAGGGAAAGAGGAGGTAACTTGAACAAAGACTATGTCAGCACGGCAGTTGGCCAAGTTAGGGAGGGGGATACCGTTTATGTGTCTCACTGGCAAAACAGAGCTGCGACCAGGGGAAAGAGCAAATATATCCCATCACTAAGTGAAATGTTCTACTTTCTAGTACGGTAAAATCTTTTTTCAGTTAAAAAATATAAAACTCCTGGGCGGCGCCTGTGGCTCAAAGGAGTAGGATGCCGGCCCCATATGCTGGAGGTGGTGGGTTCAAACCCAGCCCAGTCCTGGCCAAAACCTGGAAAAAAAACAAAAGAAAAAGAAAAAAAAAAAAAAAAAAAAAAAAAATATATATATATATATATATATATATATATATATATATACCTTCTGAAAACCCTATGATTGTTTAGCAGAAATGAAGCACTTTGAAAGCTAAAAATATTCTGATTTTATCATTTCTCTCCCATCTGTCCACCATAAATTAGCCACATGAAGATGTGACATCTTAGAATAGGTCTGCTTTTGGGGATCTGACTGAACACGAGCATGGTGCATTTAACAGCAGTGAATGTGTCTCTAAAGAATCAGATGACCTGGCACTGTCACTTAAAGTTTCTTAGTCACTGTGAGACAGTTTCCTTCTCTTTTAACTAGAGTCATAACATAAACCTCACAGGGCCAGGGAGAAGATCCATGAAATATTACACTACAAGGACTCAGCACAGCACACTCCAGGCAGAAGCTGAGGAAGCAGGTGACTCCTGTGGCTAAAGACTCTTCTTTCTCTTTCTCCAAAATCAGCTGCCTTTTCTCCTCTAAATACTACAGAACTAAAGTGTATTTTTAAATTATTTGTATTATGTGCTAAGCATCAATATTTTTAAAAAGCAAACTAAGGAACAGTATTTTTCCCCTCTCTCTACAAAGAAAGTGTTCATTCTCTTCACTGAAATGTGAATGTCGCTTGATTATTTTTCCCCCTCCTGCTAAGTTAGAGACTCAGAATGAGAAAGTGCTTTCTCACCCCAGTGGGAAGGAATGACAAGGAAAATAGCCACCATCTTTACCAGATAAGAGGGGAGGGATACAGAAGAGGGGGAGGACTGGGAAACCAGAAGACGTCTTTTTAAAATGTTCACTTTTTCTTTTCTCCCCTTTTACTACTTATTTTTAATACTCTGAAAATGTTCTGCTTGTCTCCTCCTTTCTCTCTTTTAAAGTTAAACCTTGACCTCTTCAGCGCTGCTCTTTCCTGCTTGTTGTGAAGACGGAGCCTCTGAAATTGGGCTGCTGCCAACTTTTCTAATGTAACTCCACAAGGGATACATACCTGTTCTCACCTGCAGGTAGGCCAATGGCAAGGTAACAGCTAGCACGGCTGGCTGGTGGCTAGCACAGGTGTTCTTGCCTCCAGTGGCCACTACTTCTAATTCATTCCATACTGCAGCCTGCTGGCCCCTCTCCAGCTCTAGTCCAACTGTCAGTCACTTTTCCATTCTTTCTCAATGAAACAGAAGCTGAATTCTCGACCTGGCAATCAGAGCCTTGGTGTCTGCCCCACCTGCCTCTCGTCATCATTGTAATTGCTGTCTCCACTCTCCCTCTGTCCCCACTACAACCTTCTAAGTTCCAGCCTTACCACTTTCTATGTCCCCTTCGCCAGTTTTGTCCATCTTCAGAAGCTTCCTTCCTCATTCACGCTCAGTACCACATCCCCCTTCCCTAACCCTAGAGGTCTCCTGTTCCACCACTGCAGGACTTAACGCGTGCTGGCTGAGCTCAACTACACTTCTGAGTAAGTCATACCTTCTACAGCTGGAAGCTCTTTAAGGATAAGAACTTATATGCCATATGAGTTCTTAATAAAAATAAATAAAAATAAAAACTTACAAGTCATATGAGTTCTTAATAAAAAAATTGTTATAAAATTTAAACTTTTTCTCCAAGAAAAATAAGAACATTTAATGCAGAAGCAGGTGTGTTACCACCTGCAAATCACCTCAAGTTTCATGAGAAATGGCTCCAACTATAAATGTCCAAATGACATTTTCCGAGGATATACTAGTGAACGTTTTCTGAGAGATCAGGAGAGATGAGTTAGGATGTGGCATGGTGTGGCAGGCTGAATAATTACTCCCAACAATACTCGTGTCCTACGACTTGCAAATGGTACCTTCTATGGCACAGGAAGCTATGCAGATGTGATTTGAGATGGAGAAATTATCTTGGGAGGTTTGACTACAATAAAGAAGGCAGCATGATGACAGATGTAGAGACTGGAGTCATGCATTCAGAAGAAGAAAGAGGAGGCCACAAGTCACGGAATACAGACAGCCACTGGGAGCCAAAAATGGTAAGGGAATGAATTCTTCCTCATAGCCTCCTGAAGAGAAGAGCCCTGCTGGTTTCTTAGTCCACTGAAATAGATTTCGGACCCCTGGCCGCCAGAATCTTAAGAAAATAAATGTGTTGTCCTAAGCCACTGTGCTTGTGGTGATGTGTTACATCAGCCCTACTTGTCTGGAATCCCATGTAACACAATAGTTCTCCAAGTGAGGTTCCTAGACCAGCATCACCACCTTGGTGCTTACTGGAAATGTAAATTCTGAGGTTCCATCCAAATCTACTGGAGCAGAAGCCCTGGGGAAAGACCCTGCAATCTGATTCAACAAATCCCCTGACTCAAATCTGAGGCAGGTTCAAGTTTGAGCACAACTAGTACATTTTCCCTTTGAGCTTTGTAATGAATAGGATGTCAGGAATGTTCAAAGGATGAAATAAACTAATAGAATATCTCTTTGAAAACAAATGCTATGAGAACACAATGTGAAAAGCAGCAGGCACATCCCAGATTCTCTGCAGCACGAACAGCAAACCGGTCTTCAAAATAACAGTGCGAGAAGCTATTACTAACCTGAAGTCCATCTCCTGTGTGCTTGAATGTTTTAACTGGCGATGGAGAATGTGAATGCATTCAGTGGGGCCAGCTACTAAATAAAATACTTTTTCTAAGCAGGCAAAACAGATTTTAAATAAATGGGACCACAGGTCAGTACTTTCCCCCACATGGCCAATTTCTCTATTGTATTCAGAGGGAGTTCATTTTGTACTCCTATGAAGTTACTGGCCTAGAATTGCCACATTAGGCACAGGAGGATAAAATTTCCTATGTTATATTAAAACTGTCACATACTAATGCTATTTTGAGATATGGCAACTTGTCATTGCCGCTAAGAAAAGAACTGCTGACCCCAGGGTGCTGAATAACAAAAGTCATAAGTGATGAAACATAACTCCTCATGTACACAAATATACAAACAGTGGTGGGATCAGCCGCTGACCCCCACAGGTATGCAATGTAAGGGTGAGGTTTTTTTTTCCTTAAACCAATGTATGTCAAGAAGAAGTTAAAAAAGGGAAAGAATAGCATTTCCACTATGATTGCTAAAAATGGCCATTAGATGCAACTTTGACATAATGTTATCTACAATACTTTTTAAAAAAAAAAATCAGACTTCATATCACAAGCAGGTGCTTATTGAGTTGAATGCATGTCATATTTTGATATGAGATAATCATACTAATTAACTAGTATCAAAAATGAAACTTCATTTTTAATTTCTACACTCTCATGTCCAGGGCGATGTGAAGCTATGCTAAACGATCTATAGCACTGTGCCTTTCTTATGGTAGTGTTTGATGATCAGAATCTTGCCAGTCTTTTGTGACAAAACATCATGCTATCAAAACTCCTGCACTACACAGAAATCGACTCGAAGAGTCCATTCTCTGAAGTCAAAGAGCCAGTTAACGAGGAAAAGGTCAGTAAGAAATCACTTTCTTGCCTAGGAGTGGGAGAAAAAAAATTCTTGCAAGTTAGGCTGATAGGACCCATCGTAAGATGTATATCATAGCATTCAGTAATTGTGTTTTTATAGTTTTTAAATATAATTCACGTGAAATCAAGCTAGTCACTTTATCAGTTTCATCATAGCTTCAGCCACTGGTTTACGAAAAAAGTGAAGGTGAGGTGGGAGGGGCTGCATTAGGAACCAAGTGAAAGGAGCTATTTCTTGCTTCATGCCTCAGACAATGACAATGGGCACCACGCACACAGAGGCAGAGCAATGCACTCTAGTTATTACTTCTGTCCACTTTTATCAAATGGCTGGTGCCACACCAAGTTTTTCCACTAATACCAAACACCATACATCCTATTAAGAAACTGAGTTAAGATATCTTATCACTTCCTCTTAACTCTCCAGTCAAGGCTCTGCTGTGGAGAGAAACACTCTACAAAGGAGACACTAATAACTCACCATCACCTGCAGAAACAGACCATGTTTACTCATTCTGTGACTATTAAATGCCTACTGAGTATCCAAGTCACTGCAGAGACAATGTCTAGAATATTATCAAGTAATGGCCTTGAGCAATACGGAACTTTATTCTAGACAGAAAGGGCCAGTGAAATGGTTATACTCCACTCTGCGACTTTCATGATACCATCAGGACAATTTGTATGCAGTGTGCCAAGGAGAGGCAAGAATATCTGTCCCTTCAGTTTTCGGGCCTAAGAGTCAGTCTGATGCTCCCTGGTTACCCTGGTAACACTGTAGTAATGGAATCCCTCAAACATCTTGAAGAATCCTTCCATCACATCTCAGTGTGGGGACCCTGAATATTAGTCATCAAAGCTTCACTAACCAGATCACAGGTACACACACACACACACACACACACACACACACACACACACAACCTGGAAATCCCCAACCACATCTTCAGAACTAACCATCTAAGGGGAGACCTGGTTAGATATCAGGAGGGGTTTAGGTCAGCACTCAAACTATCTACAAGTTCAGGGCTTGTTTCTTAGCTTTTGGGCTAAGATCAAGTATACTACCAGCTCCGGGAAGGAAGGCAGTTCTATCTAACTTTTACTACCAAGTCTATGCCCATTACTAAGGGGAAACAGTAACCACAGATAATGAGAATTCTCAACTAATCTCTGCAGTACTTGGTTTCACACATTAGTTTAAGTTCTTTTCCCCAAAACTTTTAAAGAAAATTATTACAAAATAGCAAATGGCATATTTTTCATTTCATTATTCAAGTTTTTTTTTTTTTTGCAGTTTTTGGCCCAGGCCAGATTTGAACCCACCACCTCCGGTATATGGGGCTGGCACCTTACTCCTTTGAGCCATAGGCACCACCCTCATTATTCAAGTTTTTATGAACTACCTACTACATCTTTGGCCGGACAGCAAACACTATAGAGATTCACACGGGTTATGAGGCCCTGCTTTGAGCAGTTCACAGAATCAGACAGAAATAAATTTGAGACTGAAGTGCACAGACATAACACGTCACACTTAAGCTCTGAATGATCCTGTATGATAATGACATTGGTGATTCCTGTTTACTGAACAACCCCCATGGCTCAGCGACCAAGCTTGGTGCTTTATAGATGCAATACAATCTTGCAGGATATGCACTAAAGTACATATTGAAGGGGCTTTAAGTTACAGGTGTTTCACGGTGAGAGGAAAATGAAGAACCTGGACCTGTAGGCTTTGGGTAAATATGAGGAAGGTCATTCTATGTGATGAGATATAAGCAAACCCAGGGGGAGCCATGTGCACAGCCTGAGGGGACAGAAATGTTTGTAGCAGTGGAAAGGTAAAGACTGGGAGACAGTTTGATCCCATGCTTGCCTTTGTCAGGGTACTAATGCCCCAGCAGTAGTTTCCAACCTGTGATCCCACAAGCTGCATTCAGATAATGAATAATGCTAAGGACTCTTTTACTTACCTGTGGCGGTTGATCTCACAAAAATTACCCACGGCCTTTTTTTTTGCACATCAGCTTTCATTATTGTTTGTGGTATTTAATAGGGGCCCAAGCAACTCTTCTTCTTCCAATGTGGTACTGAGAAGCCAAAAGGCTGGACACCCCTGGCCCAGAAGAAAAGTTGGGGAGTCTGTTCAGTGCAGATTCTATGGGAAAATAGGACAGAATCTGCAAGAATAAGTCAGTTCAATTGATTTGAATCAGCTGCACTGATAGAAATACCCACAGGAAAATGTAATTTCTGGTATAGTAGGGACAACGCCTGCCTGGAATCCCAGAGTGAGGAAGGTGGTATGAGAAGGGTCCCAGGACCACTGTAGGGAAGGGCTGGTGGTTGCAGCAGTCCCATCACTGTGACGGGGTTATAGCAGTCATGAAGGAGTAACCAGGTCACAGCCTGCTGGTGAGGCTCAGCTGGCCAGAATTCAGGATGTAATTTCACAGCAATCCCCATGCGGATGGTGCAGGGAGGTGGGCAAAGAACTGGAACAATTCTCTGCCACCACCCCTGGTCCCCAGCTCTACTTACTCACCATTCTGGGTATAGCAGGAAGAAGGGGAGGGACACAGAAGCCACCAGAAAGATGTAGAGCCATGAGTTACTAAGCTGAGCGACTGTACCTGGAGGGCAGGGAGGAGGAAGGGAAAGTCGCTCTTCCACAAACCCCCAGTGTCTTCTACAATGGGAACGTTCAGAACTAAACCCCCTTAGCTATAAAGCCCCATCTCCTTTCTGCAAACTGCACTGATCACAAGTCCTCATATCAAAAGTGTTTTAAGACAAATCACAACTTGTCTGCCAGATTACAAGATCCTTGAAGACAAGAGCTATGCCTTCCTGTACCTGACACTACAACTGGTGCATAGGTGCCTGGTAACTGTCAGCTAAATGGAGTTAAATTCCCATGCTACTGTGGACACCAGCTCCATGAGGTCAGGGACTCAGAACGTTGTGCCAAATGTTTTATCCAGGGTGCCTAGAATCCCTGCTGTCATAGGATAGGTGTTCAACAGATACTGAATAAAAAAATGAGTAGAAACCTAAGAGCTTCTGTTCATTCCCCATCAGTAATGACCAGAAGCTCTTAGAAACAGCCTTGAATAGAATACCCTTTAAATCATAGCTTTTCATGCTGAAATGTGTTGTGCCTGCATTTCTACACAGCAACGTTCAGGGATTGCTTTAGGTGCAGCTACAGGATTACCAGAAACCATTATTAAGTTTTTGTTGTTTTCTATAACTTACATAAGGTAAAGTGCATAAACCTAAGGTCATAGAAATGCAAAGTACCACAGTATGTAGATATTTACAAGCACTGCCCATGTCAAGAACTCTTCCAGCACTCACTCTAGCAGGCTCTTTTGAGGTCCCACTTTCTCAGGTAAAATTACCCCTAGTAATATAGATTCCCTTTTCCCTTTCTGTGCTTTGGCATGGTCATTCCAAGGTAACCGCTGTCACCAGACTTTTGCTCAACAAGTCCAAGGCAAAGACAAGGATCCCCGCCAAGCAGGCCTCTTCTCACGTGGGTTAACAAATGAGACAGAGGGCAAAAAACAAGACACAAACACTAAGCCATTTGTCCCACCTGACAGCAGCCCCAGTACCAGATGCTCTCCAGCCAGAGAGAGCACAGCTATAATCAGAGCATGAGCTGGGAGGGTGGAATGCCTGCCACTGTGGTCCACATCCAGTCCTGTCCTAAGTACCCTGCCCCCACCCTACACGCAGCCAGACAAGACCAGGCCCTGGCCTGCAGAGAAGGAACACCGGTTTGGCTTAAGTAGCAGTAGACCATCTCATTACCTTCCCCAGAAAGCTATTGTCTTTAAACAAAGAACAGCTGGTTTGTTTCATTAGCGTTGTTGGCAAGGAAAATGTTTTAGTAGAGTTATCTCTGTAGGTGAAAGCCATTAGCTCTCAGATATTATAAAAACACACTCGAATAAAATAATGTTTTCCTTGAATCCAGGAGATGATCTTTCTTCGAGTGTCAGAGAGGTCCCTGACAATGATTCATCTAATGCAGAGTGACAGCGTAGCTACAGATTTTGATACATGGATCAATATTTCTCATCAAATTACCTGGACTCTTCTGTGAGTTACTAGTTTTCTATTTCTCACGGAAAAGGGGATGAATACTAATGTAACTCAGTTCTCAGGCACTGCCACAGCCCACGGAGGCCTGTCATGTTAGCTTTGCCACAGTACACAAATGCAGGCCAATGTCTCCACAGTCAAATTCAGCTGGAAACTTTAGAGAAAGAGAAATCTATGCCTTAGGGGACTGTCTGATAACGATCATATTTAACTGAGTGGTCTTTTGGGTGCCTCTGAAACCTGGGCTCGATTTTTCATTTCTAGAGTTTTTACAAAGTTGGTAAGTTATTAAGTGAGCTGAACAGAATCATGATTTAATAAAACACCAAATCCAGACACCCTTGTACAGCTAAAGAATGAGCATCACTCAGGAAGGCAGCAGTCACCGTCTGTACTTGGGGATCAAGCACCCCTAGTCCCCCCCCCCCAAAAAAAAATCCATTTCTTCTTCATGAAGCTTTAAAGCCTTTTTACCTCTCTGCCTGGAGAAAGCTGTCAGTATGAAATGTCAGTTTCTCAAGACACAGACTGAACATAATGCAAAGATAACCTGGGGAAAAGGAATTCCTAATGCCCTTTCGAGAAAATGTTATAGAGCCAAAATCAAACTATTGCATCTCATTAAATAAGAAGCTGTAATCTCAGTGCTGATGAAATACCTTTATCATCTGAGCAAGTTTTAATTTATCCTAGGCAATGAATAATTCTATCTAAAAGCATATTTCCCAAAATATACAAAATACTAGCTCAGCAACTACAGATTTTCAGCTTTGACAGTATGACTTTAATGTTAAATGGGAGATAAAGTCAAGTGTGGGACTTAATTTGAGCCTTTTGAATATAATCACTAAGTTTAACTCTGGAGGCTCAGCACCTATAAGAGTTACAAGAAGCAGCCTGAGTTTTTTCATGCTAACTGGTCAATCATGATCTGACCAGTAGATAAGGTCAGTAATGATGGCTGATTACAATGGGACCAGGAAACCAAAGTACCTGGATTTAGATCTCAGACCTCCCACTGACTGGCTATGTGACCTCAGGCAAATTACTGGTTCTTTGTGAACCTTCATTTGTCTGTGAGCATGAGGAGTTATATTCTACAACATAGGAGAAAAGAACGTTAAGAGATCAGCGTGAGGTCTGACCCCAAGGGAGCCCTACTATAACATACAGGTTCCCACCCCACTGAGGCACAGCCCTTTGTTGCTGATATGGTCCCTGTGCTTTACAAAGTTCACACACAAAGCCAGGAAGCATTCCACTGATGTCTTCCGCTTCCAGATACTCTCTTTGGCTAACTGATAAGCTCGGAACCTTTCTGAAATGGAAACAGGATTGCCATCCTTTTGCTTCTTTGTGAAAATAAAATTTGTTTAGCCATTAGAATGTATGTCCATTTTAAATTTTGTTCTTTGTGTCATTTGAAAATTCTTGTTTCTTTTTTGAGACAAAGTCCAACTCTGTCACCGTGGGTAGAGTCCCATAGTGTCACACTTCACAGCAACCTTTGTCTCTTAGGCTCAAAAGATCCTCTTGCCCCAGGATTCTGAATAGCTGTGACTACAGCCACCCCCCAGGATGCCTGGCTAGCTTTTCTATTTTTAGCAGAGACAGGCTCTCACTATTGCTCAGGCACTCAAACTCTTGAGCTCAAACAATCCACCTGCCTCGGCCTCCCAGGCTGTAATCCTTTATAGGTGTGAGCCACTGCGCCTGGCCCCTTTAAAGATTATTGAAATTGCTTGAACTATGTTGCTTGTTTGTTTGTTTTTTGCAGTTTTTGGCTGGGGCTGGGTTTGAACCCACCACCTCTGGCATATGGGGCTGGCACCCTACTCCTTTGAGCCACAGGCACTGCCCTATGTGGCTTATTTAAGGAGATTTGAAGTTTAGTTTTCCCTATGAAAGTGGCCCACATCATAAACTTCTGTAAGAAATGCACAGGACATATAATACTAACATTGAGAGGTGACCAAAAGATCAAATAGAAGACCACTGTGGCCCCCAGGCCAAGCAGGTTCCCCATCCCGGAAGGGCTCCGTCTGGCAAGGCACTTTCAACTACAAGTTTTCACCAGTAGTTAGTCATGTAGTCAATGTGATAGGTGGCAACTTGTATCTTTAAGAAATATAATGAGGTCAGGTGCGGTGGCTCACATCTGTAATCCTAGCACTCTGGGAGGCCGAGGAGGGTCTATCCCTTAAGCTTAGGAGTTTCAGACCAGACTAAGCAAGAGTAAGACCCTGTGTTTACTAAAAATAGAAAACTAGCCAGGTGTTGTGATGGGAGTCTGTAGTCCCCCCTACTTGAGAGGCTAAGGCTTGAGCCCAGGAGTTTGAGGTTGCTGGGACCTATGACACCATGACACTCTACCCAGGGTAACATGGGTAGACTGAGACTGAGACTGAGGAAAGGGTTAGGGAAAGAAAGGAAAAAAAGAAATGTAATAAAATGAGTTCCAAGTTGTCAGTGTGGTGCAGAGGGCAGCTACGGGGCACAGCAGCCGGTTAGTGAGGCACCGCTGCGGGTCTCCCAGCAGGCCCTGCTCCCGGCTCCAAGGAGCTGGCGCCCTGCCAAATTGGCCTCTCAGAAGCATCTGACGGAGGCTGCAAGGCTGCAAGAGGAAGACGGGACATGTTCTGTTTCGCTTCCAGTTCTTGTCGTCGCCCACCCTCTTCTGCCCAGCAATGTGTCCCTAGCTCGGCAGCAGCAGCAGCTGGTTCCACTTAGCAGTTTTTCCACATTACCAGAGCCAACCCATCTTGCTCCCTGGAAGACACCAGCTGGTCCATGTCCCCTTCTCAGAAGTTGTATGGGCTCCATGGATCTTCCTTCCAGCTTCTAGTTCTGACAATTCCCGTCTCTCCCTGGAACCTCCTGGTCCTCGCAGGGTAGCAGCTCCCCGTTGTCACTCCCCCACATGCTCCATGAAGCACGGGCCAGTCCCTGAAACATCTGTCACTCGTCCACAATGACATAAGGAGCTTACACTAGAGTGTAAATTAACTACATCGCTAAGAGCTCTATTGAACTCAGCTTTCCTTCATAGATAGACCTTCTCAGAAAGCAGCAGGAAGTTGATTTACATTCAGGTGCAAGTTCCCTATCTCCCTGCAGACTGGTGGTAAACAGGAGATCAATTTACTCTGAGTAACACAGGCTTAGCAGCTCCATCTGGGTCATGATTCTTTCTTTGATAGTCACTCCTAAAGTAACTCCTGTGGTTTCTGTCTCCTAATGGGCCCCTGACTGATATTCAAGCCTCACTTCTGTAACTTTTCTTTTAATTACACGCATGCATGTGTGCAAAAAGGACTAAGGTACAAAATGGCCCCTATGGTCAACAAGTTGGAAAAGCATAAAATGTAGATTATAAGAAAAAACACGTTATCCCAGTCCCTTCTTGTGACACTATTGTTAGGTAATTGCCCCATAGAAAGCCCCTCCTCCAGAAAAGCCCCCTCCTACTTTCTACAGACCAAGATTAACTCTGGCCTGCCCCTAAAGCCTCTTCCGGCCAGGGCAGTTAACTCCTTATTGGCTATTCTACCCTTCCATCACCATTCTAAGACTTCCCCTGACCGAACCTATATAACTCTCTCCCACGGGTTGCCTCCCCCTCCCCCTTTCCCTCCCCCCCTCTTTCCTCTCTCTCTCTTTATTCCCCCTCTCTTCTTTTCTCTCCTCCTTGGTGCTGCTCTGCAGCACCCCTCCCTCGCCAATAGAAACCTTTCCTACAAGCCTTGGTGATCTGTGAGATCTTTGCCGGTGGAGTACCTCCTCCACCCCCTTTCAACTATATTCTTCAAAAACTAAGGAACTCAAAGAAGATGTTCCCAAAAATTCCACCCAACACAAACTTCCATCCACAAATGAGGAAGAAAAAAAAGGTAACAATAAACGAGAGCTTTCTGGTTTTTTAAGACTTAAGGTATCGTTTATTTTAGAACCTAGAAAAATGTGTTGCTTTGTATGAGTTCGTTGTTTGCTGGGACTTCAGAGCCCCTTAATCCTGGGTCCTCTTTTACAAAACTGCGTGTCTCTGCCAATTATGTTTATAGATGGAGTCACATGTGTACGGTGATTATAGGAGCCGACTGTTCAGTCAGACTTACTTTTAACTATTTAACTATGTCCTACCAACGTAGCAATAACTTGACTTAATATTTCACTGCTCTATTTGTAAGGTCAATGCCTTATGTTGTCTACTTTCCCTTTTCTAATACACTAAAAAGTGTACTTAATGTACCCTAGAAAATAAGACATAACAGGTTTGTTTGACATAAAGGCAGAGGGAAAGTACAAGCTATCCAGGCATTTTTCTAACAGCCTGAGTAATAACCCACATTTTTGACACTGGAAGTTAAGAGGCATCTGTGGCCTCTCACCTCTTAAAATTGCTCTATTACTGGTATTATAGGAGAATTTTCCTAGTATACGTTTAAAAAAATATCTGAGCACAAAAGTTTATGCTATACCGATGGGAATGTGTGTATTTTAAGACATTTAGGCTATTGTAAAACTTACCTTGCTTTGATTATTTCTGATGCTGCATCCATAATAATTTTCTCTTAGTTTAGGTGGGCAAATTATCCATTCCAAGAAAGTTAATAAAATATTTTCAGAATGTACATTGAATAAAGTATCATAAGTTCTATAAATAGGAATAATGACTTGGCCAGGTCAAGTGTGCTAACTTAACTAAAGAAGGACGTCATCTGGAAACTGTGCTGGGGTCAGGGCTGGCTGGCAAGTGGAGAAAGCTCTGGGATAAGAGACAGCAGCGTGTGTTTCATTTCATGTTCAGCCTTTAATAAACTAACTGTGTGACCTTCAGAATGCTACCCACCCTCTTTGGATTTCTGTGAAATAAGAGGGACTGGACACGATGGCTCATGAAGTCCTCTGAAGCTCTTTCAGTCAGACGGACTCCATGTACACATTTCTAAGTCCCGTTATGATAGGACTAAACCATGCAGCCCATCCAAAACTGAGTGCTGCTCGGACAGGGTCAAAGCAAGACACATCCATGCTAATTCATTCTACAAGAAAAACAATGCCTAGCTCTTTTTTTCCTTTTTAAGCATTTGTTATAACCATACGCAGTTGAAAGGAAATTACTATAAAAACTGGTGTAGTTCAAGGAAAAACAATTTCAAGCAACACTACCACAGGCCCTCTTACAATCTTGCCCAGACCCATGAGGTCTAATGGATAAAAACTATTTTTGTTCCATTCAGTTTGCTTAGGGACAGGGTGAACCAGAGCTAAGTTTCAAAGTGTCTCTTGTTCTGATGACAGATAGTCACGCTTGCTGTGACTAACGGAGACAGAATCCAGCAGACCTACGGGATAGGAAAATAAAAATGCTCCTGCCTCTCACCATCTTTCCTTTCTCACTGTCAAAGCCTCTCACCAACAGATCCGACATGAATTCCAAACTTTGACCTTAGCAACTTGCCATTCTCATAAAGTACACCTCTTCCAAATCAGATGAAAGTCTATCCAAAGCTATTTCTTCTTGGAAAGTAGTAAGGCTGTAAACATTAAAAGCTCTACAGTCATTCTATTTCTTTCTAGATAAGTACATTAGAAAATTAGAACGGTAGAGTTCCAAAATAAGCAGTCTCTACCATGTTTATTTACCTCAGTTGAGAATTTCTTCGTACTTAGAAAGCCTACAAAGTGATGTTCATCCTTCTAAGTATGGGCCATACGGTTTCAGTAAGTACAAAACATAAGTGCAGTTACCAAAGCAAAAATTTAAAAAAAAAAAAAAATCCTCTAAAAAAAATGTAATTTGGGGAAACAGCCACTATTTATTAGAATTTACCACAGGCAGACAAAAATCCAATAACTGAGGGTTTAAAAATAAAAACATTTGAAATTTCCATGTCAATATTTACAAGATTAGTAAGGCATGCAACTTGGCACATGCCGTATTTTAGAAAAATTTTGTAATAAATGAAAATAACAGTGATTTCATTTTGGAGGTTTATATTATAAAGTATTTTTTAAAATAATTCCCCATTTTATGCCAAATGACTATTTTACATACGTGCATGACTTTGTGAAGATACATCTTCATGAGTTTTGGATCTAAGGAGTCTAACTGGTTAGCAGTACCACTAAGCATTGAAATGACCCGGGGAAAAGGCTAATGCAATCACAAAGCATTACTTTCACAGAATAAGATGCCTTCATTCCTACGGGACATAGCAAAGCAACAGCAGAGGAAACACAATCTCTGAAAGGAACTAACATTCCCCCAGAAGGTGTTGCCCTGTTAATAACTATGGAAGACACTAATAATTTCCACTGGGGAAGAATACAGTGGTAACACACATGGCAACAACTGGTGTTTTCAAACTAAGTTACTTTAAAGCATCAGATAGATTTTATGAGGTTCGTGACAAAACCCAAAAGTAATAAATAATCCATTAGAGTGCTCATGAGGCTTAGCAACATCTTTCACTGGAAAAACTATTTTCAAAAATATTTTAGCTATATGCCTAAAAACGATTAATTATAAAGAAAAAACTGCAAAGTATTTTTTGTAAGTCAAATGAAAATGCACAATTCTTAAGAACCCTGTAATTATTTAATATATTAATATAATCACATGAAAAAAATGGGATATAAGCTTACAGTTACATAAGAATTACATACAGTAATGTGATGGAGCCTACCTTTTTCAGGAATCGCACTCCATAGGTAAACACGTAAAGGGAAAATGAAAATCTCCACCTGTAGGAAGTTAAAATAAAATCTATGACATTCAGTTTATAAATTTCACAGTATATTCATTCTAAAATATATGGGAAAAAATTCATTAAATTTGCCCTCCCTCCAACCAAGAATTAAACTTAAGGAGAAATTTCAGTGTTAGCCGAACACATATACTGGTGTATATGGTTTACAGCAAATGTTTTATATATTAATTATATTCATAACTTTTTTTCATGGAGTTAATTACTGTATTTTCTCATTTGCCCATCTTCTTTTTCCCCAGCATGTGAATTTCTTCATTAGTCATTCATGAAGGAATATGGTTCAACAATATGAAGGTATAAGATAATATATGAATCAAATAAATCAAAATGAAGTAAACGACTTAACTAACATTCATATTTGTTTCAAAAATACAAGCCTCAATGTTTTTTAAACTAAGATTTTTTTTTTTTTTGTCTTTTAACAACTATTTATCAACATTTTTATGGATGTCACTAAAGGAAGGCATATGGAAAAGTGCCTATTGAAAATTATCATGTTTTTTTTTGAGCAAGAGTCTCACACTGTTGCCCTGGGCAGAGTGCTGTGGTGTCATCATAGCTCACAGCAAACTCAAACTCTTGGGCTCATAAGATCCTCTTGCCTCAGCCTCCCAAGTAGCTGGGACTACAAGCATGAGCCACTACATCTGGCTAGGTTTTTCTATTTTTAGTAGAGACAGGGTCTTGCTCAGGCTGGTCTCCAACTCCTGGGCTCAAGCAATCCACCTACAATCCTTCCAGAATACTAGGATTACAGATGTGAGCCACTGTGCCCAGCCCAAATTACAAGTTTAAATGATACCCTTCTGCCATTCCAAACTGCTGGTCTAGCTATTAGACTTTCACTTTTAATGAGAAAAAGATTTTAAATTTTCTTTCAATTTTAAATGATTGCAATGTTCTGAATGTACATTCATAAATGTATGAATATATTTATTGTTAAAAAACTCTCACCCTCATATTCAATTTCTAGTTTTATTCCTTATACTTTCTGAGTATGAATCTCTGTGCCTTTAAAAGCTGGCTGGATTTCACTAAATAGCATTCCTAAGGTCATACAAAAAACTGTTTTGTAAGTAAAGATGATTCACTTACTGTAGTATCAAATTCAAAAATTTTAACCCCACCTCTACTGTCAATTTCTTGGTGGCTGTAAGAAAGAGTGTTGATGTGTTTCTGGTTAGATGTACAGATTCTAGATCAGAAGTTAAAACAAGGGACAGCTTCATGGCTGCTGTGACTTAATGTCACACATGGCCCCATGCTTGAATTAATGTTTTGTTGTTGCTATCTTAAAATTCTTAAATTCTTAATTATTGAATGAGGGGTCCAGCACTTTATTTTGCATTGGGCCCTGCAAATTATGTAGCTGATTCTGGTGAAGACACACAAATTCTACCAACTTTGGGCAATCTGTCAATATTTCTTCAACTCAATTCCACCTCTGTAACGGGACAGTGGATATACACTACAACAATGATGACACAATGGTTCAGTAGCACAAGCAATCTCCAATTTTCCCTTGTCCCTCTCACTCCCCATTGTCGTGAATCGGCCTACTTCATCCATTTGCCTTACTTTTCTGGTCCCTGGAGGCAACTGAATTTGCAGCTCCTAGGTTAAATGACTTACTTGCATCCACTTAAGTACAGAGTTAAAAAAAAAAAAAAAAAAAAGTAAATAAATAAATGATTTAGGAGTCAAAAAATAAATATAGATGTAAATGAATAAATGATTTATAACAGCTATTTCAGCTCTAAGACTCATTAGCAGGCAGTGATCAGGCAGTTTCTATGTGTAACAATTTTATGGATGTTGTTGGAATTCCTGCCATCACTTACGTATCTACATTTTATTTCATCAATAGAATGACCCAGTTTTCCTAAGACGTAGGTTCTATTACAGGAACACTGGTGCCTCCATCATTTGAATAACAACTTGTGATGAATATTTACAAGGCAGAGTTTATTTCCACAAACTATCTACAGGAAGGAAAAATTAAGCATTTTTGCAATATGACAAAGTACTTTTTTGTGTTAGTGAAATTTCATGTTACAGTCTTAAATGCTAGCTACCAGCCCCTACTGAACCTCTTCCAACCTTCCAGTAAAATATCTATAAAAAGAGTTAAAAAGACACATGCAATCGTGAAAAGGAAGACAGACCTTCAACCTATTGCCAGAATCAGGGAAAAATTCTTACAACAGAAAAGGAATAAAATTAGATTTAAAACGTGATTAACAGTGGGGAGAAACAAGTGACAATCCTTAAAGGATTGTAAGGAAATCTTTTATCTGCATTATCTCCCTTTCTCCACTTCCTGCCATCTTGTACAGAAATGCAAAAATATGTCAGAAACCTCGACAGCTCTTTTGTCATAAATGATAATGCTTTTTGAGGAAGCAGGAGAACCCCCTCCTCTGTAAGTTAGTAATTTCTACTTTTAAGAAAAAAACAAGGAAGAAGGGGAAGTACATCGCACCCTGACAATTTCAGTTGCAGCAAAGTATATTTAGGGACAGATAATCTGTAAAGGAATTGCATGATGAGGGGTGGAGTTCTTACGTAATCCATAAAACAAGGCATCGGAGATAGCTGTTTTATATGAAACTCTTCTAGCCCGTTTCAATGGGTCACAGCCTTGATATACATCAACCTGCTACAAGAACAGAGATCTAAAAGAAGATTTATACTGACAAACAGGAGGGCAGAGAGTGGGGTCTACAGCAATCCACACCTCCCCTCTGAGTCGGTATGGATGAGGATCTTAAAATTCAGGAATAAAAATAACAGCTGAATGTCAGCCTGGATTTACTAAGTAGTACTGAACATGGAATGAAAAGAGCATGCTAAAGATGGGAGGAAGAACTATCTCTTAAGAATGACTTCCTAGAGGAATCAGAAGTAGCTTTTAAGAAAGTATTTGGCGTTGTCAACATAAAAGAAGATAAGACCCCTCAAGATAAAAGTAGAAAGTCATAAATCAATAAAAGACCACAGGGTGAGAAAGAGACTCTGAGTGAAATGAAGCATTGCATGGATTCTAAAAACAGAGGGCAGCATTGTTCCCCACATGGTGTTGGGAGCGGCACACAGGTACGCACCATGTAAAATGTCATTTATGTGGAGGGTGAACAGCACCACAGGGCAGAGAAGACCAACAGATGAAAAGAGATCCTAGAGCTTGAAGACCAGAAAAAACAACCTAATTATAGTCATTTCTGAGAAAATTCAAGAACTGAAATAGAAATAATAATAAAAAAGACACAATTAAAAAAAAAAAAAAAAAAAAAACAAACATGAACTGGAGAAATAAAAAAAGAACTAAATTGTATTCCAAGTAAGGCCAGAAAAGTACTCTGCAAGATGGAGTCTGAGAAGCTAAGCTGAAGCAGTGAGGCTGACCTGTCTGCTCAGCCTTCCCCACACGCCTACTGTGATTATCTAGCTGAGGTTTCTCCGTGACTACGAGGATGTTTACCTCAAGAGACTCTGAGAAGGCAGTCACACATAGATAACAGGTGTTGTGATAGTAGGAGAGTAAAGGTTACTTTGATAATGTGATATTTTCTCTGATGATTCTCCTATATATTTTGTTAAAGTGAAAATCTTTCTGTTGTTGAAACATTTATTAGTATTATTAGAATGAAGGCTACTTTAATGTTACTTCCTATCAGATAAAGTTAAAATCTTTTTTTTTATTAAGTCATTTGTACATAGATATGAATATATTTATGCCATTGTGGGATTCAATGTGTTTATTTATGCAAATTGGAGTGCTTACATCCTACTAATTAACATAGCCTTCACCTCATTTACCCACAGTGTTAAGACATTTGTGTTCTACATCTGATAGATCCAACTTGTACAAAGTTAATCTTCTAGGTTGGTTTCCTTGTATTTCATTATAAAGTTGTTATAATTGCAACTGAGGCAGAATAGAATTGAGAGCCTACTCTCACTGTCCTCCAGAATCTCTGGCCATCTGAAAATGAAGCTTGTTTGGAACTAAACCCCATCTCTGCATATTGGCTGGACAGAGACAGGTGGTCTGGCCTTCTTTGTCTTGTAACATAAGCAATATCAATTCAAAGCTGCATTCTTAAAAAAAAAAATTGAATCCCAAGGAAACAAAAACAAGTCCACACACAAAAATCAAATGAAGATCTGAGATCGTGCAAAACAAGATCAAAACACTCCAAGAAGATCTAGAAAAGAGAAGAAAAGAAATTCTAGAAAATCCCCTGTGGACGGGTCTACATTCTTTTTCACCCTACCTTCTTCCCCTGCTACCCTTATTTACCCTTCACCTTTGGGCCCTGTATCCCAAAAAAAAAGGTTAGAGGCAGTTAAATCAGGTCGAGGTCCAATATCACTGGCTCATTAACCAAGAATCTAACTATTA
>CAUYPK010159966.1:0-25649 GCA_963574355.1 Loris lydekkerianus | reverse complement strand
AAAAAGTATCCAATGTACTCAGCCCTACTATGAAGCTAAATTATAGCTTTCACATGAAGGCTATAACCCAACTATAGCACAAGACTATGGGGAAAGGGCCAAGGAAGGGAAAGGGAGGGGGGAGGTTTGGGTGGAGGGAGGGTAATGGGTGGGGCCACATCTATGGTGCATCTTAGAATGGGTACAGGCGATTGCACTAATGTACACAGCTATGATTTAACAATAAAAAAATAAAATTAAATTAAAAAAAGAAGGAATTCCTGTGAGTCCTGTGATGGCATGGCACTCTACCGAGGGTGGTAAAGTGAAACTCTGTCTCTACAAAAAAAAAAAAAAAGAAGAGAAGGAATTCCTGCCATTTTTACAACATGTTATGTGAAATAAACCAAGCAGAGAAAGATAAATGCCACACTGGGAGATGGAAAAGTTGAATTGATAGGAGCAGAGGGTAGGACAGTGGTTACCAGTGACGGGGATGGGTTGGGAACGCTGGATAAAGGATTCAAGATTTCAATTAGGCAGGAGGACCAAGTTCAAGAGATGTATTTTACATTATGGTGATTATAGTTAAAATAAAATAAAATACTTGAAAACTGCTAGGAGAGTAGATTTTAAGTGTTCTCTTCCTCAAAAAAAGTTAAATATGTTAGGAAAAGCATAGATGAATTAGCTTAATAAAGCCATTCCACAGCATATATGTACATCAGAACATCATGTCATATGTTATAAATGTATATGGTTTTTATTTGTCGATTAAAAATTTTTCTGAAGGAGAATTTTGTGAGAATTGAACTAATCAAACCCAAAACGGGCTGCTTGAGTTCTTGTTGAACAGATCTGAACTGAAGCCAGATGACCACAGGTCCCAACTATTACAGAGGATGTGGGGCATGGGGAGGGATAGACACCCGTGTTTGTTTGTTGGCTGTTTGGCTAATCTCCTAATTTGCCTTAAAAATAGCTTTTTACCTGAAGGGCACTGAGTACATATTTCATTCATTCATACAACACTGAGTGCTTATGATGTTATGAGGCCGAGTCGTAGATGCTAGGGATATGCTGGTGAACTAAATGGATGAAAATCCATGCTTTGTGGAGCTCACAGTCTAGCAGAGGTGGGTAAGTAATACACATGTCAGTGAAATGACACATCAGCTCATGACAAAGTGCCACAGACAGACGCAGCAGTCCTGCTACGTGTGGGGTACCAGTGGATTCCTGAAACCACGGAGAGTACTGAGGCATACCTGTGCTATAGTTTTTCCTATACATAACACACCATGAAAAGGTTATAAATTAGACACAGTAAGAGATTGAACAGCAATAACTACTAATTAAATAGAACAATTATAGTGATATATCATAATGAAAGTTAAGTGACTACTCTCTCTCTCTGTCAAAATACCTTATTGTATCGAACCACAGGCACCTGAATCAAGGGACAGTGAAACTGTGGTTGAGGGAAACTGCTGTATAAAACAGAGAAGGGGGGTGCGTCATCTCCTAAGAAGAGTTCACAGCTTTAATTACAATGACCTGGAAATAGGCATTTGGGATGAATAACAAGTTAGGATTGTTCCAGATTTGAGCTCTCCTGCTTAGAAATATTGAATATATTCTTAAACACTGTTGTGATTAATCATGAGAATAAGACAATAGACAAGATCCCAGGTCTCTGCTCTTGGATGCCTATATAATTATATTCTATTGGAAGGAGAGAGACAATAAAAATAAGTTGTTTCCATGAGTTAGAAACGTTACCTTCCACCAAGTGCCCGATCCCAGACTTCTCCGCGTCCCATCCACTGCTGGTCCTATAAACCTCTTGCATCTTCCAGGACTGGACTTGAAGACATGTTCCTGGGTGTAATTGCATCAGTGTAGGCCTCCCAGGCCCGGCTGGTTGCCTTCTGGTTTTGCCTGGCGTTCACAGACCACAAGGGCACCACAGGAGAATGAAATGGGCTGCCTCTGTTTCAATGCACTGAACGATTTGGAGTCCTTTTATTTGGTATTAGCAACTAAGGAAATTCAGCTTTCAGGCTTTTGATTAATTGCCAGAACCACCAACTATTGATCGGTGATGACAAAAGCTGTAAGTTAGGATGACTCTGTATTCTGGTCCCGCTGCGCAGGGTAAGAGTTTGCCTGGATCATTTCTAAACAACAGCTCATTTCTCATATCGTTAATGAAAAATGATGCAGAGGTGGTGGGGATTTCTCTCAGTCAGTCTTACGTCCATCTCCAGTGCTGCCCCTCCCTCCATGTGGGCTAATTTCAAGGGGTGGCTTGAGGACTAAGGCACCATGAAATATACAGTCTGAGAACCTGATGTAATCATTATGATTAGAAGGGCAGATGAGAGGGCCCAGAAAAATAATAATTGAAATTCAGGCCTTGAGAGCGACACCTGTGGCTCAAAAGAGTAGGGCGCTGGCCCCCTATGCTAGAGGTAGTAGGTTCAAACCCTGCCCCGGCCAAAAACTGCAAAAAAAAAGAAATTAAGGCCTTGAAGTTAGCAATGTGGTTCAGTGCAGCAAACATTTACCAAGAGTGCTCTGGTTTTCAGAAAAACAGTGATATAAACCAAGTCCCTGCTATTGAGTAGCTCACTTCTGTTCCACCCCTCAGACACTGTCCCCAGAATCAGTGCTAGAAGCATTAGGGAGAGTCTATGCTCACTCATGGAGAGTCTTACTGTCTGGATGTACTTTGCATTTATTATGATAGGGAAGAAGTTTAAGTAAATTAATTCTTGATTTCACTCTACATTTATTTGGCACTCAGAGCTGAAGCAGTGCCAGAATATTAAAAAAAAATAAAAATAAAAATAAACCACTGAGTAAGACAGAATCCCTGACCTCAAGTTGCCCACAGTCTACAAGGGCTGAATGGAGACCAAGCAGCAGACACTGAAAACACAGGATGGTGGTTAGCATCCTGGAAGTGTGCGTACAGGGGGGTGGGCACAGTACAGTGGGCTGCAGGATGCAGGGAATGGCTTCTCAGGAGTGTTGGGTCGAAGCCTCTGGAGTAAGTCAGGTGCATTCCCAGAAGAAATCATTCTGTGGAGGCAAATGGTATAAGCACATGGCATACTCAGGTCCTCCCTGGATCACTATGTAACTGGACATAGAGGTGGGAAGGGATAGACAGTGGATGCTGGTCATCAAGGCTGGCCAGATTCTTGCCCTCAAGGAGCCCCTGAAGAGCATTATGCAGATCAGTGATATGGGCAGACTTTTGAAGAAGAAATAACACTTCACAACAAAGGTGAGGGCTGGAGGCAGATAGACCAGGGGGCGGTAGCTGTCCAAGCAACATGCAGATAAAGCTCAGCCTAGAGCAGGGAGGCAGGAGAGATTGGTGTGGTGGGTGTACAGGAGAACTCTGGGTGGGAGCCAGGACTCTGGTGGGCACCACTGTGCGAGTGGATGGGATGCCGTTTATTCAGAAAGTGAACACAGGCGAGGGAGGGTGGGGTGCCGTTCATTCAGACGGTGAACACAGGTGAGGGAGGACGTTTCAGGGTGGTGATTACAGTTCGTGACTTTGGGGGTATATGTAAAAGTTCCAGAGAGGAGATTCCTAGTAGCTAGTTGAGTGTGTTAGTTTGGCCCTCAGGAAATGGGCTTAGGCCCAAGAGATACACATTGGAGATTGCCCAGTTTGTGGGTAGGAGTTGAATCCGTGGGTTGGGAGATGGAGGAGTAATTAACAAGAGGGCAGGAAAGGCCAGCTGGGGCTGCATTGTAAAGGGCCTTGAATGATCTCTGACAGTTTTATAAGGGGAGATAGCTTTGGCTAAAGAGATTGTCCAAGTAGGACCTGAATCAGAGTCTCATTCATTAAATAAGCATTTGTGGAGCCCGTTCTGTGTGGCCTGGCCCAGCACTGAGAGCAGAGAAGGAAATGTGCACAGCCTGTCTCTGTCCTTACACAGGTTATCTACCTAAGTGGAGAATCCTATTTAATTAGTTTCCACAATGGTAAGTGTTACAAACACAAGCAGGGGTCCTTGTGTTGGCGCTGGACTGAGTTCCAGAAGGCAGCCCCAGAGGAAGGGACATTTCCGTGGGACCTACGAGATGAGTAGGCAAGCTGCAGTGGAGGGGCAGGGTCGGTGTTCCAGGGAAGAGGGAGCATGGCGGGACCCAGAGGGGGCCCTGTGGCCTCGGGGAGCTGGGTGGTTGAGATGAGGTGGTGACTAGGGGACCCTACGTCCTCGGCACTCGTGGGAGCTGCTGCATGAGCCTGGGCAGTGCCGCTCTTCCCACCTGCAGGTAGACGGTCTGGGCTTGAAGATCAGGTCTACTGCAAAAGAAAGCATTTTAACAGCAGCAGGGTCTTCGATGAGCAGTGAACTGGCACCAAAAGAGTCTGCTTTTCTTGACCTCACCTGGCCCTGAGGCGGCTCTAGAGAGCTACCTCAGAGCCCCGTGCGGGGCACTTAGCAACAGGCAACAGGAGGAGATTTTGTGCACAGTGAAGACAGTGAGAGTTGCCTGAATTTGGGAGGGGGCCGGCTGTTCACGAGGAAAAGAGAGCAAAACAGTCAGTGTGTTTGGGTCAACACGGCTCACTCAGGAGTGTAATATTTGACTTTGGCAGCAGCGACAGGACGTGCCTCTTCAGAACTCGGGCTGTCCAGGAATTAGCTCAACAGTCAAAATCCAGACTTAGCACATATTGGCCCTGATGTGGATCTTTTGTGAAATATAATGGGAAAATAACCTTGGCAGGAAATTTATTGATTTTTTTTTTTAAAAAAGCGAGAGAACGCCTATGAAAATGTATCCTGAGTCTAGTAAAGCTATTCTCCTAGGAAGCTTGTGAGAGGAACTGAACTAGATTGCAATTCCATTTCGCAAAAAAAACCTTTAATTTGTTTCTCCACATTTTTGGACCTTTTTATCAGTTACTGGCTCCACTGTTGCTTTTCTCCTGTTGATACTTTGTGTGTGTTTATGTTCCTTCCAGCTTCCAAATGTATATTTTGAAGTTATATAATCTGTTTTGTCTAAGGTAATGATTTAAAGATTAACTATTGGTTCTTACAGATTTTGGAGACGTTCAATACCTAGCTAATGGGATCTGAGGGACTCTTTTTTCTCATCTGTGAAATGGGAATAAATGAACCTGCTCCACTTACTGAGGCTGTTCCAGAAAGCGGATGAGATCATACACTTTATAAAGAGTGGTTTATAAAACAGGTCTCTCCATTTGCATGATTGTCATTACTTTCATAACGTTTATCATCACAGTGACCAATAAGAAAACTATTCACACTCAGACTCAGACTGTGACAATCTTCAACACATGTTCATTACACTGCTCTCTCAGTTCACACAGACACACATATGGAGATACGGAGCATCACGGGGACATGGGAAGCCAATCTCCATCCCTTTTTTCAAAGATGAAAAAAAAAATTGTTTTGTGATTGGTAAAGACATTTTAAGTGTCAAATGTACTTTGAACCATGCCTATAAATAGTGGAAGCATACCGTATATACTCGAGTATAAGCCGAGTTTTTTCCGGCACAAAATTTTTCGGCACAAAAAACCCATACTCGGCACAAATTTTGTGCCAAAAAAACTCGGGTTATACTCGAGTGTATACGGTATATCACAGTTTTCCTTTAGTTCAGTGACAAGGTAAACATCAAAGTGTACATGAAGATGTGCCTTAGTCTGCTTGGGTCGCGGTAACAAAATCCTACAGGCTGGGTGACTAACCAGCAGACATTTATTGCTCATCAGTCTAGAAACTGGGAAGTTCAAGTTCAAGGCACCAGCCGATTCAGTAGCTGGCAAGATTAACTTGAAAAAATGTGTCAGCTTTTATAAATGCAGTGGATCTGAACGGGCGGGGAACCTGTGGAATTCTGGATCCGTGAGTGTGCCCTTCTGACTGAATCCAAATTTTACACAACAAATTCTTTTGATAAAGAGATTTGTTCTGTGAAGTTTAGATCCGGGTGAGGGGCCAGCTGGGGAACTGGAGAACCACAGGTGCCCTTGAGGCTGCAGGTTCCCCGCCCTTGATCGTTTCTGTTGTTTAAAAGCTTCCCGGTCTGTGTTCATTCGATGTCGCAGCCTCAGAGACAAAGACAGCCCTGCTCCCCTGCCACCCTTTCAGTGAAGATTTTCCTTACTGGGTTTGGGGCAACCCCTCCGTTTGTGGATGAACTATGAACAGTTATGCATTTGGCATGAACTACAGAAGGAAGAAAAGTTGACGGATCTCAGATCACAGCATCGACTTTCGGGGCGGGCAGGGGGAGGAAGAGCAAGAACAATGCTCCTCCTTTCTGATCGCATCATATTTTCTTTTTTGAAAACTCAGGTGACTGTGACAGATGGCGGTCCCTCTCCAAAACAGTCAACCGTGTGGGTGGTGGTTCAGGTTCAAGATGAAAATGACAACAAGCCTCAGTTCCCGGAGAAGGTCTACCAGATCAAGTTGCCCGAACGAGACCGCAAGAAGAGGGGGGAGCCCATTTACAGGGCCTTTGCGTTTGATAGAGACGAGGGCCCCAACGCGGAGATCTCCTACAGCATCGTGGATGGCAATGACGACGGGAAGTTCTTTATCGACCCCAAAACTGGCACGGTGTCTTCCAGAAAGCAATTTACAGCAGGCAGTTATGACATCCTCACGGTAAGAGCTTCAGAACTCCAGTGGTGTTACTCGGGGGACGGGCTGACTTTCTTGTTCACGTGCATGCCTTTGAGCAGTAAATCTTCAGAGGAAGGTGTAAACCACGCCACTGTGGAAGGCATCTTTCTGGGAGGCCAGGACAAGTGAGAATTGCTGCCTGCTGTGGTGACATTCTTAAATAATGAGCTGGTGAGACACTAGCTGTGTCTTGTCTGCGTTTCCCCCCTTCCCAGGTCACCGTGTGTCCACCACACACTCAGCCACACTCTCTGCAGCTCAACGTTCTGAGCATAACGTACACTAAAGGCAGGGAAACAGCAGTCACATGTCCCACCCACCCCGCAACATACCGCTCACCTTGTCCCCAAGACTTTCCGTAGAAAACAACTTTTGTAATTGTTGACAATGGGATAGAACGTGGATTTAGCCATGTAGATTGTGAGGCACAAGTCAGTTTCTTCCTTAAAAAGTGGAAGGGAAAAACCTCAATTACGAACTAAACTTTTCATTAAGTTGGAAAAATAAAAAACACAACAGGAGCACCATCTCATACACTCCCGTATCCGAGGTGCCCATGTGCTTCCTCCACCCCCGACCCCTTGAGCCAGGCAGCACCTGTTCCAGAGAGGACGGGGTCACTTTGCAAGTAGTGGGCACTGTCCAGGGTCCCAGGAATCAGCTGAGCTGGCACGACCTCCCACCCCTGTCTTCGTCCTCAGCCTGGTCTGCTGTGTACCGTCAGTCCTTTAGTATTTTGAAGGATGGCCTGAGTTCCTTTGATTTATGTTTTTCACTCCTGTCCTCTGGATTATTTGGGTTCTTTCCCTGCTCAGTAATGAATCCAGAACAGTGGGCAGAGAAAAGAAGATAGTAAAACAGCAGAGGTGCTTCCACCATTGGAAGCTCTGGTGTGACGCTTGCTGCTGTGTGAGGCTCCCAGTGAGGAAATCCTTGAGGGCTGTATGGATTATTGTAGACGCTCTTGGTACCCTGCCCAGACCCCACTCCCCAGACTGGTTTGTCTGTCCCCCAACTGTTACGGTGCTGGCTGCTGAGGGTTCACAGCTTCCTCCTCCTCCAAGAATCAACCTCCACTGATGCTGAGCTCAAGAGATTCCACACTGCCACCGCCAGCCTAGCAGCCCAAAGCCAATGGCCGAACAACAGACACCTAGAGGCTAAAGTTTAACACCTTTGCTTCAAGGTGGATTCAGCTCCATGGTTAATTCAGAGCTCCTCGTGGGACTCTGTGATTTCACTGGGACCCATCCCTGCTTAGCTCCTACCCTGCCCGTTCCAATCTCTTTATTCCCTTTCTCCTAAGAGTATTCCCCTCCCCGCTCAGGCCATGTGTACCCAAATCTCTGTCTCAGCTCCTGGGGAACCTGGTTTAAGAGGTGTGTTTTGAAGGGTTCTCCATCCTACAAGGATGTTTTGGGGCAGAGTAATCCACCAATATGTAACCTGAGGGTGCTATAAATTGCCAGTATATTCAAAGGTTATAATTATTAGTTATGTGCCCATAGGTGTTTTTTAAATGAAATATTTAAAAAGCCTTTTACAATTTATTTTGTTTGGGGCTTTCTTCTTTTTGGTTTTCTGCACGTGGTTTTCTTTGAGCCCAGGACTCCATAGCAGTTCACCCTGCACAGCTGGACAAGAGACGAGCTCTCCCTCCCCCATGTGTCAGGTGACTTATGACCACAGAGAAGAGTCCTTAGCACCGTCCTCCCCACCACGCTGCCACCTTGAGTCCCCTTCACCCCTCAGCAGGTGCTCAAGGCAGTTAGCCCCAGGCTCCTGCCTTTCCCACACCAACTCCCGTCACCCTTCGGGTGTCCTGCGTGAGCAGAACGCTTTTCCAGAATAGAGCAGGACCAAGGAGCTGCGAACTACAACTCCCCCACCACACACAAAGTTCCACAGGCATCATTCACACGTAAATAAGGATTCACAGCACATTTTCTTCTCTTCGGAGTATTATCACCAGAGGCGAGGTTCAGGGTCAAGCTGTAAAGAATCAAATTAGCTATTCCTACTCATGTAGCTATCATTCACACCCACAGGATACTACAAACTCTAAGTGCCACATTTTCTTTCAAGGATCCTGAATCTGCAAAGCTGGCGGCGGTTCAGATAAGCCTCTGGTGAACTTGGTGTGAGGCCCCCACGTGACTAGGCTCTTCCCCACCTCCCAAGCCCGGTCTCCCCAGGTCTCCATTCTTTTTCCCCGTTGCTGACGCTGGGATGAGGAAGGAGTCTTGGCTCAGCAACATGCAAGTGACAGGTCCCAGCTTCCCCAGCGATCGGGGCTCTAAGACCTCTTTGTGTGTTCTCTCCATGTGTGAGTAGATAAAGGCGGTGGACAATGGGCGCCCACAGAAGTCCTCCACGGCCCGCCTGCACATTGAATGGATTAAGAAGCCACCTCCTTCACCTATACCACTGACCTTCGATGAGCCGTTTTATAATTTCACAGTCATGGAAAGCGATAGAGTAACTGAGATTGTGGGGGTGGTGTCTGTGCAGCCAGCTAACACCCCTCTGTGGTTTGACATAGTTGGTAAGTTCGAGTCTTCCAGAGCAATGTTGCACAATGTGCTAATTGACTGTTTGGAGCAACTAGCAAAAAAAAAAAAAAAAAAAAAAAAAACAAAGACTAACAATTAGTGCTGAGATGAAAAGATGTATAGTGCTGGAATACAAAAGAGCCAGTAAAATGAATAGCCAACCTGTGCTTTCGTTCCGATTCTGTAGCTGAGCTGAACAGAAAGTGCTCGCTGGCTGGATTTTCCATAGTATGTTATTTACTGCGATCTTAATGTTGTTCTGTGTGCCATTTAAATTCTATTGTCACACTTGGCTAATCTCATTTCTAAATGTATTGATGGTACTAGACTTGCTGTCCTTCATTTCTCTCTTTTTCTTCACCTTTTTTCTGCATTCTGTTCTTTTTTTTTTCTGCTCCCGACTGCCCTGCTTCAAGGCGGCAAGCATGCTCGAGAGATGTTCTATATTCTACAGACAGCTTGTGGGCAGAACTGTTCAACAGAAGGTACCCTTAGTGCAAACACATTTGCTAAAATACAGCTATCCAATCTGCCTTTTACGGGTTGTTGTTTTTTTTCCAAAGCAAATTGAATTACATCTTTCATAACTGCCTGTGACAGGCTGAAGTGCAGCCCCCAGATTTCATACATGCCTCTAACAGCTATTGCATTACTCATAGCCAATGGCTCCTTTGTTTGAGGTTGGATGGGTTTGGATTGGGGGGGGGGGGGTGTTTTGATTTTTTTTTTTTTTTGCTTTTGAGGTACGTGGGCTTTTTGTTGTTTTGTTTTTATCTTTTTTGTAGGGTGGTTTATTTAACTGGGCCTTTTCCAATTGAAAAATACATTAAAATGTATTCCAGCCCCTCTGTGCTGCAGCAGTTGTGCCATTCATATACCAAAAAGCCCCATCAGGAGAGTCCCTTGGCTGCTGTCCATGGAGGGAAGGGCAGGAAATGGAACGTAGATATATGGCCAGCGCAGCCTCCCACACACACAAGCGGAATGGAAAAAGCAGATGGAAGTGTGCAGGGTGGACCTGGGAGCCAACCTTTAAATTCCTTGAAAGAAAGTGAGCAAGCACTCCAGGCTGCAAAAGGAACGGCAGGGCAGCACGGTGGCCTCGGCGACCTGGAGGGAGAGGCACTGGAGGAGGACTGTGTGCAGAGTGCCAGGAAACAGAACAGGCTGCTGCTGAGAGGAGAGCGGCGGAGTTGGTGCAGCCCCATCTGACAGCAGGCTGAGCCCAAGCCAATTGCCCACACTTCTCTGTAGGCGGCAGGGAACCCAGGAGAGAGCTGGTCTGGGGGAATGATTTCCTT
Organism: Loris lydekkerianus; assembly: GCA_963574355.1. NCBI lineage: Eukaryota > Metazoa > Chordata > Mammalia > Primates > Lorisidae > Loris > Loris lydekkerianus. The sequence continues at coordinate 15,113 of CAUYPK010159966.1, read as the reverse complement.
CCACCATTCTCTGCCGGGATAGGATGGGCAGGAGCGTGCCTTTTTTCCCAGGACCAGCTGGATCTGGGGGAAGCATCTAGAAAGTTCCATAGCAGTATTAATTAGGCTCAGAAAAAGAAAAGAACATCCCATGTCCCCCAAGGTAGAGACGTCCTCTGGTAGAGAGTTCACTGGCAGAAATCCTGGTGGAGAGTTCTCTGAACTCCCAAAAAGGAAAGGCTTTTCTCCCCACATATGACATTTTACAGAATGACGGTACAACATCTTTGTTTTACTTAATTGGCATTAATCGTGCCATCCCTGTACACGGCCATCCTCATTCCAACCTTTCGATTCTTTCTTCATCTCCAGGTAACTTATTTGAAATGGAACCTCTTCTAGCCATAAAAGATACCTCCAGCTCTTTATCGTCCCTGTATTTTGCAGCTCACTAAGATATTATCCTACCAAGTTGCTTCTTTTCTGGGGCGACGTGTTTGTTGCAGGGCTGTTTCTGCGGCCACCTTCGGTGATTCCTACCACCCCTAATCAGAGTCACAGAAAACGCATCTCAGTTCTAAGACGTGTCTCCAGACCTGGGTCTTCAGGGACATGAGCAGTGGAAATTCCTTTTAAATAGCCCAAAGAAGAGCGCAGTAGAAACCAAACAGCCAACCCGGCACCTGTGTACTGTCCCGAGTGGGGAGAGGATCTGACCTCTCTCATCAGCCATCGTTTATGCCCCTTCTCCCTGGACGCTCCAGTCTGCAGGCCTCTCCACAGCCTGATAGTACCACTGTCCCCCCTTGCAAGACCCATGTACACAGCTTCCTGACCACACACACCCCACCTACCATCCTCATGACCCTGGACACCTCACGTGGGCTCAACTCCCCACAGCACACCTTTCTTGGACGCTCAGACTCATTGCCAGCCCCCAGCCCCCAGTTACCCAGGCCCGGGTCACAACACTTTTGCCCTCCTGCAGGCCTGTGTGACTGTGTATGGGTAAACATGCCTCGTAGCACCACAAGCAACCTCCATTTCAAGATTTTCCTGTCTGTGTTATTATCCTGTCCCTGTCATGAACCCTTCAAGTCAAAGCCCACGTCCCCTCATGCCTTCTGCCTGCCAGCGCTTCTGTTGCTACCTCCCCAGGGCAAGGGGCGTAAACTGTGGTGACTGACGGAGATGCCTCCGGCAGCCAATCCCCTAACCCTGACCTGTCCAGGGTCAGCCTGACCTTCCACTGTATTCCCCAACATTAGCTTCTTTGATAAATAGGAACATCACTGGTCCAAGGACAAAAGGGCCAAACTCCCTAGAAGGAATCCTTTTAATCTGCCCCAACTACAAATCTAGGAACCATTCCCAATAACATGGCATCAGTTTTCAACGTCTCTGTGTTTCTGAACACTACGCTCTTCCTACACAATCCCCTTGTGTCAGTGCCCTGAGTTGTCTTCCTAATGAAGACCCACGAGGTTGTCCCTGTGGGGTCTGGATCCTCCGTCAGAGAGATGTCTCTGGAAACCTGGTAACATCCAGCCAAGCTGCTTCTACAAATTGCCCTTCCTGGGCCAGATGCCCAAACAAAACATGATTTTATTTCCATCCCCACATCCAGCCGACAACATCTTAAAACGCCAACTCTTCATTTCGTGGCAGAAGTTAATTCCTTTTCCAGATGCTGGTTGCTTTCAGAGTTGATACGATTCCCCTTCCACCAAGCCCCCCTTTTGAAAATCTTTCTAATGTGTCAGAGTCACTTTTTTTTTTCCCCCTCAATTTGCGGACAGCATATTTCCCCTTCTCTAAAAACCTGTTGTTTCCTTCATCACATTCAGATGTTTCATTCTCACTTTCAAGATTTCTTACTTATTTATCAAGCAAGAAATTATGAGCGTTATTTATTTAAACGCTCATCTCTTTCTTCCCTTCGGCCTTACTTAAGCATCTTCCTGGGGCCAAGCTAACATAGTAAGGAAAGAGAGGAGGCAGTGCCCTTCAGTGCTTAAGAAACTTAGCAGGGCACTCTAGGTGCTCAGAAGCAGCCCAAGGCACGTTATGTCAGTATGGATCTGAAGTGAAGTTCTACGTCTAAGTGCAATCCTTGCCTGGATAAATGCTCTTATGAATCTCCCGAGGCGAGTGAAGATTCGGTTCCGTTGCAGACCCAGTGCATTCAGATACTCCAACATCCTGGCCTAGCACTCACAGCTTACAAATGCGATGACTAATGAATGTGCATTACGCAAGCAGAAATAATGTTCCAGGCATGCTTTTTCCATAAGAGGGTTGTCTCATTTCCACATTTCCAAATTTACCCAATTCTTGTTTAACTGCGTTTCTTTTTCTCCCACCATGATTATGAATTCACAAAAACTGTGTCCTGAGCAATTTTGTTCCCAAGCCTGGACCCTTGCACCAAGGCTCTGCCAGACACTTTCTTGTGCCTCCAAAGAGATCGCCGGTTGGGATGTTATGCAGCTAACTCTCTTCAGCTTCCAGAAACAGAAGCCCCACTTGTAACGGAGCTAAGAAAGCTGTCATTAAAAGGAAACATAATAAAGTTCAGCTGTTCTGCGTTTAAACAGCCCAACGCACAGCATGTTCCTTCTCTGTGTTAAAAGAGAGACAAATTGAAAGGAACACAGATAACCCATAATCCTTTGTGGGTTTTATCACATCGCTTCACACTTCTCAGGAGACTATGGTGGCAACTCCACGGCTCCCCGGTTTACAGACTCTCCAATGTGCACACAATCTGGTCCACAGTTCAGTCCCCATATCTTCATCCCATGGCAAATAGATGAATTGTGAAGGCCACCATTCTTACACGCTTCAAAAAACTCCTCTCCACTCACAGGTAGATAGATGAGGTGCTGCCACCCATTCTTTTAGCTTTTGCCTGACTTGGACTAGAAAGATGATTCTTCTTGGAGCTAGTAAGCACCTGAAATTTCTATATTTATTTATCTCACCCACCACAAAGAGCAGAAGGGCTATTTTTGGAAAATAATTCACTGACGTTGAGTGCCAGCGTGTAGGCCCATCTCTGGCAGAAATAGCTTTCTGCATTGCAGCTCCATCAAGGCTGCCTTAACCCTGAACGTGGTGTAGGTGCCTATAGACTTTGGATTCTTGTTTGCTGCTGTCTTTGAAGCTTCCGCTTGAACCTCATCCCCAGTGGAGCTATGGCTTAGTGAGAGTTGGATCGATGAGGCAGGTTAAACTCTCTTGATAGCTCTAGCAGTGGCCGTGTTCTCCAACCAGAGCTTGGGCATCTCTGGGTCTCCCCAAAGCAGGTGGTTGTATTCCGTTAATCCAACTCACCTGCAAGAAGCCACGTTCCCATGTGACTTTTAATACAGCTATTCCTCCATCAGGCTGCCTTTTGCTCAGTCATTGAATTCACGTCAAACACTCCATTTCTCTTATGCTGCCTTCTTTCCCTAATCAGATCCCACAAAAGTCTCTCTTTTCTCCATAGCAACAATCTAGTCCATAGGAGTGAATCTGAGCAGACGTGGGAAAATAACACAAAGCCTAAAACACATCATACCAGTATGTTAGTGTTGGAAGGAAACGGATTTTACGATAGATCCCAGGAGGGGTTTTCCCTCCTGCCACCGTTTCCTGACCTCTACCCAGTGCCTCCTGCCTGCAGCCTCATTACCGTCTTCAGCTGGGTACTGTGCTTGCTTTCCTTCCAAGGTAGAAAATGATTCATGATGAAACCGTAACTGGTGTGGAACGTTTTTCCTTAAGCTCCGTGTCCACACCCAGCCTGGCTGAACAGGTTATAGATGACTCCTTTCATTCATTAGCACTCAGCAGCCCAGGTTGGGGAAGTTTCTCCCATAATGTGTCCCTTGCTGAGGACTGGGTTTGGGTTGGTATTTTTAAATTACACGTGCAGTGTGATGATACTGGATAGGGTCCTGAAAGCTTGTCTGAAGGGGAGGCTGGGTGATTTTCACCAGTGGATCTCTTTACCAAGAGAAGATAGTGCTGTGCACCGTTTATAAAAGACAAACTTAACTAGAGCAGCCCAGCAGTCTGTGGCCTGGAGCGTTTAGGCAGGAGCCGCCGGCTCCAAGTATTTTCCCTCATGTCCCGTTTTTTAATCCCGTTAGGACATTCCCACTTGCTAAGTCTAACTTCAGAATCTGATAGAAATCCAATATGCCTCTCCGGTCTTTGTTTACTCTATGACACCTGTCTTGGCCAAAAGTGGTCCAAGAGAGGTGTCCCTGATGTGAATTATCTGTATGTGGGCTGTTCACAACCTTGCTTTGCCCGTCTCTGCCGCACACCCCGCAGCAACCCTCAGCCTGGGGCTTCTCTAGTCTCCCACTTTGTTGAAGCTCAGACCAGCTTGGCAGCGTCCTCCCGCGTCCCCCCCCCCCACCTTTGTTTCGCCTGATGCCACTGCACCAAGCGCACTCCGGCTTTGCATGTTGTGTTACTGGCTCTGAGGAAGCACACCGTGGTAAACGGATTGCCACCAGTGGAAACGGACTGCTGGCATTTGATACTCTCACCCGGGGCGATTTGGGCAGTTTCCTATGAAAATGAAATTGCCTCTTAGGCTAAAAGGGAGCCTGAAAACCGAGCCCCAGGGGAGAGGTGGGGAGTCATTCATGACATGGGATCCTTAAGTGGTAGGTTGCTAAATTGCGTGAGGGTTGATGGTGAACGGCTGGTCTAGATTCTGTGGTCCCATGTCAGAAATTCATTTTAAAACTCGGGGAAGATTTTGTTTTGCCTGAAATCTTGGCTTAACTAGGAGCAAATGTCCTAGAAATGTGTAGTGGAGGCTGCTAGCTATGCTGGCAGATAGGGAGAGTTTGTACACGCTCGCCCAAGTTCTCTCTGCCCTGCTTCTATCCCTGTAGAGGCTTCTGGTCCAGAGTATTTGAAAGAGTAACAATGAGTGAAGGGGACACACACGGAGAGAAAGAGAGAGAACGTACGAAAATGACAATCATAAAAGTAGCCAAAAGTGTTATTTGATTCTGCTTCTTTTCTCCTTCATTAAAAAAAAACAAAAGGTGTAATAGCAAACAACTAAAAAAAAGCACACAATCTCTATGCCCTCTATAAAATATTTAAATTTTATGCCACTAACCACATGCAATGATCACATATTTTTAAATAGAGCCCTGAGGGGGAGGAAATGTGAGTGTAACTCAGTGAGAGTAAACAGGATTGTTCTCTCTTACAGTAAACAGTAACTGAAACTGGAAATCTTTGCTTGTACAATCTCTAAATTTTATTTTCATTAATCATTAAATTGGAGCAAACTAAAGTTTCATAAAATTTGCATCATTTTTATTTTACCTTGACCTACAAATTTTCACCTTCTAAACTAGTTGTAAGGAAAACAGCCTAAAGATGATTTTAAATGTGATTTAAAATGCGATTTGATACCCATCAAAAACAACCTGAGAAGTTAGGTTCTCGTCTTTCCTACTCCGGGAGTCTTTTGAGGCAATTTTTTTTTTTTTTTTTTTTTTTTTGGAAGTTTCCATGGTAAGGTTTTTGCTGCTGTTGCTGTTTGTGGGGGTTTCTTTTGTCTTTTGCCTTTTTTTTTTTTTTTTTCTTCAGAATGTACCACTTGCTAGCAAATGATTGTTCTCTGCTTTGCTTGTAAAGATGGTCCTTCAAGGCACTGGAATCTGCCTTCCGTTTGATTTCGTGCAGTTATCAACATGAAATGGGGACCCCAGGCTTGAGGCTCTGTATTACAGACTTTTACCCTCTTTCTCCTTATCCTGTTTTTCAAAAGATTTCTTTGGAGTTAACATTTAGTGCTCCTCAGTAAATCAATTAAAGATATTAACTGGATGATGAGCCTCTTTTTAGATGAAATTTCTCAAAAAGTATATAATCTCCAACCAATTCGCTAATATCCTTGTATCTCCATAACTTTAATTAAATGTCAAGGGCAATTATTTTTCTCTCCTGCAATTAAATAATCTTAAGTATATATGACAGCTACAAGCAACACGTACTGGAAATTATATGACCAGGTTTTTTTTCTTTAAAGTAAACCATATTATTTATTTAGACTCACTGTATATCAAAGTCTAGTAATTCAGTTAAAATTTTACTTTCTCTTAACTGATCTGCCCATTGATAATTACAACATCATAGAAATGTTTGTTCATTGATTAGCAAAATGAAAAATGCAACCAAGTCTGTCTTAAACTTTTTTATTTTTTATTTTATTATTTATTTAATTTTATTTTTATTTTATTTATTTATTTATTTATTTATTTAATTTTTTTTTTTTTTTTTTTTGCAGTTTTTGGCTGGGGCCAGTTTGAATCCACCACCTCCAATATATGGGGCCGGTGCCCTACTCCTGTGAGCCACAGGCACCGACCTTAAAATTTTTTTTTTTTTTAAAGAATAAAAATGAAATGCAAACAATGTAGATGTAAGAAAATCCAAGATTTCAATTCTAAAATATGAAAATCAGTAAGTGCATGGTTCTACATACTGTAGTTAAATAAACTTACTGTCTAAAAACAAATTGATACCTCAACATTTCATACTAAAATAAATATAGCTTGTGAACATATACAAATATATTCATAATTAAAGTCATTCCGGCATTTGTGCTATTATCGTCTCTCCTCCTTAAAAAAAAAAAAAAAAAAAATCTTTCATTTGGGAACATCATAAACCACACTTTTGTTCACAGAGATAGAACTATCAGCAGTAATTTAAACAAGGGCAACATTGTCTTAAACAGACCAGTCACAGACTGTGCGTTACACCTGGCCCTGGGGGCGTGAAGGGAAAATTTTTATATAAATTGTTTTATGAGCTAGTGTCACATAAGCTGTTGTTTTCTCCAATTCTTTCCCAATTTTACTTCGTGAGTCTCTCATAAATTTTCAACTTTGTTAGAAGAAAAATAATTCCCACTGTCAAGATGGTAGAAAAAAATCCTAAAAATATCCCACTTACAGATATAGAATTCTTAATATGAAATTAAAATGTTTTTTGCTTTTTCTTCCCAGGATTTATAATTTTATTTCTGACATCTAACTGAGGGAATCTGAATTACACCAGCCAAATGTTTGCCATCAATCCTGAAATAGACTTTAAATGTCTTCTCATTTTGTGAATAATAGTTGGACTATTTAGTTAGAATTTAATCTACTTTGGAAAAAAAAAAAAAATACAAATTTCTACAGAAGCCACAAGGGGTTGGAGGGTCTTCAGGTTTCTAAATAGTTTCTGGAGTCAGTTTATGGTTCAGTACTCTAACATCACTGCTGAGAATTTTCTTTGCAATACATTCCTTTTTTTATGACATAGGTTATGCATTGTAGTAGCTGTGTTTTGAAATATAAATTAAGTGAGGAATAAAGAGGTCCAATTTAAGATGTGCAAAATTGAGCCATAGGGATGCCTGTCAAAAAATATTTCTATGTAAGAGCCCCCTTTAAAGAAATATGCTTTAACACGTGTAGTAACTTCTCAGATGTGCTAATTTCATATTATTTCTGTGAACTCGTCAGGGGGAAATTTTGACAGCTCTTTTGACGCGGAGAAGGGAGTTGGGACCATTGTCATCGCAAAGCCTTTGGATGCAGAGCAGAGGTCCATCTATAATATGAGTGTGGAGGTCACCGATGGGACAAATGTTGCTGTCACTCAGGTGAGACGTTAAATTCCTGAATAGCAGGAGTGCTGAAAAATCTGCTAACGAAGGGGTGCAAAAAATGAAAACAGTGTATGAGAAGAAGTTAATTATGTTCATGGGCTTCTAGTATTTAAAGAAATCATTTTAGAGAACAGTCTAGAAAAAGGATTCTATCAATGATAACATATGTCTCAGCTGCCTCTTCCAAAAAGCTGTGATTGTCCAAACATGAAACATGATTCGCGTTTGTTTTCTGGCTGTTACTGCAGATTCCTCTCTCTGACAGCGAAGTTACCTTCCCTGAATTTACAAAGGGGAGGACGTTTATATCATCTGAGTTAATAAGCCATGATAGTCTTCACCTTCTCATTTTCTTTACACACAGAAAATCATAGCTACAGAATATCAAGAGTCCAGATTCGTTTTGTAGACTAAGATAACCAATCTATCCAAGGTCACGCAGGCTTAGTAAAGAGCAAGGGCTGGAATGTGGGTTCTTCATCCTGACAGCACAGAGGAATCCCCTAGTTGTGGGGATGTTTAAAAACACTGATGGTGGCTGGGTGCAGTGGCTCACGCCTGCAATCCTGGCAGTCCGGGAGGCCAAGGCGGATGTATTGCTTGAGCTCAAGAGTCCAGACCAGCCTTAGCAAGAGTGAAATCTCCGTCTCTACTAAAAAAAAAGAAAAACTAGCTGGGCATGGTGGCAAGCATGTGTAGTCCCAGCTACTAGGGAGGCTGAGGCAAGAGGATCACCTGAGCCCAAGAGACTGAGGTTGCTGTGAACTATGATGCCAGAGCACTCTACCCACGGTGACAGAATGAGACTCTGCCTCAAAGAAACACACACACACACACCCCCCACTGATGGCTGGACGCTGACCCCCGAGATCATTTGTGATTCTACATGCATCTAGGGGTCAAGAGCCCTTTGTTACACTGTACTTCACCCTGACGGTGTGTGAAAAGACAGTGACAGCCACCAGCAGGGGGAACAGACCCCCAGGCTCTTCACATGGCTCAGTACATCTTCCTAAGTGAGAAGAACAGTGTCAAGTGTCGATGTGGGGCAGACTTGTCCTAAATATGAGAGGATGTTTGTTCTGTTTTAATTTTTAGCACCAGAGACCTGGGCTGGTTATGGCAGATGCTGTAACCCCTCCCTTCCTCCTGGCTTTGTTTACTTGTTCCCATGACCTCAGAAGGCACCACTAATTAATCAAGGTCCTTTTCCCTACTGAGCCCAAGTGTGTCACCAGAATCGTTCTCAAAATCATGCTTCAGGTCATGAAGATGAATACGTTTGCAAAGGCTAAAGCACGCAGATGTTGGTTTGTTCTAAATATGATGTAAGCTTCTGTAACCAGCGAGTTTAAAAAGGAGAGAAAGGAATAGTTCATGTGTTTCTTTAGCCTGCTGCCTCTTACTTTGGAACTGTTTTAAAACTATAATGAGTTTCCTTTGAGTCTGTTTATAATTACAGGGTGGTAGAATCTGGAGGAGACAACAGGTTTCATTTTAGTACAACCCCTTTCCTTTACCTTCCATCAAACTGGTGCCCTAGGAAGGGGAAGGGACTTGCACGTGACAAGGCAGCCAGAGTCTGACAATTCCTGACCCTCCCGCCTTGTCTTTCTCAGCAACTAGAATGACCACATGACCCAGTTTGCCATTACACCCGTTGTGCTGGCTCTGTCAGTACCCTGTTCACCCTCAAAATTGCCCCAGTTGGGACAGTAATTATAGGATCACCTGCCTGAAGCTACACTGCTTCTGGGTATTTTCAGAACTAAAATACACATCGAAAGGACCTCCTGGCTGAGGTTCTACATAACCACACGACCTGAAAGCATGTCCCTGAACCCAGGCTAACAACCACCTGAAGGACTGCTAAGCCTTTAGTTTTAATTCACTTTCAATGTGAATTTAAATCAGGTCTTTAAAATTAGCTAGGTCTTCATATTACCCAACCTTAACTTTTTAGTGCCGCTTAAAAACATGAGACAGGTTTTCAGTAAAATACGACCTACAAATAAAGCACAGCACCATATTCATTTCTAGATTTCTCTCCAGAGTTTCATATCAGTTGAATTAAATGTGATATTCAGGGTATCCAGAATGTTATAGATGTTTAAAAAATCAAGTATTTCTTTAATGAGAGAATGGATGGTAGATACAATATATTTAGTGTAGTTTACATGGAGAGGATGCTATCTTTTCAAAGCACACAACTGATTCATGTTAACAACAACCACAAATTATCAGTGAAACTTTTATTTTAAAATTTCATTGGGACCTCATAGATGTATGGAACAGAATAGAGAACCAAGAGATAAACCCAACCACTTACCGTCATTTGATTTTCGACAAGCCTATCAAAAATATCGAGTGGAGGAAAGATTCCCTATTTAACAAATGGTGCTGGGTGAACTGGCTGGCAACCTGTAGAAGACTGAAACTGGACCCACACCTTTCACCATTAACAAAAATTGATTCTTACTGGATAAAAGATCTAAACTTAAGACATGAAACTATTAAGGTACTTGGAGAGAGTGCAGGGAAAACTCTTGAAGAAATTAGCCTGGGAAAATACTTTCTGAGGAGGACCCCTGCCAATTGAAGCAACACCAAAAATATATTACTTGGATCTGTTCAAACTAAAAAGCTTCTGCACAGCCAAGAACACAGTAAGTAAAGCAAGCAGACAGTCCTCAGAATGGGAGAAGATATTTGCAGGTTATATCTCCAACAAAGGTTTAATAACCAGAATCCACAGAGAACTCAAACGTATAAGCAATAAAAGAACAAGTGATCCCATCGCAGGCTGGGCAAGGGACTTGAAGAGAAACTTCTCTGAAGGAGACAGGTGTGCGGCTTACAGACATATGAAAAAATGCTCATTGTCCTTAATCATCAGAGAAATGCAAATCAAAACTACTTTCAGATATCATCTAACTCCATTAAGATTAGCCTACATAACAAAATCCCAGAACTACAGATGGATGTGGAGAGAAGGGAGCACTTCTCCACTGCTGGTGGGAATGCAAGCTAATACTCTTCTTTTGGAAAGAAGTTTGGAGAACACTTAGGGATCTAAATGTAGACCTGCCATTCGATCCAGCAATTCCTCTACTACGTATATATCCAAAAGACCAAAAATCATTTTATAACAAAGATATTTGCACTAGAAGGTTTATTGCAGCCCAATTCATAATTGCCAAGTCACAGAAGCAGCCCAAGTGCTCATCGACCCACGAAAGGATTAACAAATTGTGTTATATGTACACCATGGAGTATTATGCAGCCATAGAAAAAGATGGAGACTTTACCTCTTTTTTGTTTACATGGATGGAGCTGGAACATATTCTTCTCAGTAAAGTATCTCAAGAATGGAAGAAAAAGTATCCAATGTACTCAGTACTATTATTAAACCAATATATAATCACCCACACTTTCATATGAAAGATAAAATGCAACTATAGCCCAGAATGAAGGCAGGAGGAGGAGGGTGAGAGGAGAGGGGAGAGGCCGGGTGGAGGGAAAGTTATTGGCAGGACCTCACCTATTGTGTATAATGCAACAGTACATGTCAAATCCATTAAGAGTAGAGTGTAAATGTCTTAACACAATAATTAAGTGAGATGAAGGCTATGTTAACCAGTTTGATGTAAGTGTTCCAAATTGTATATAAAATCAGCACATTGTACCCCATAAATGCATTAATGTACACAGTTATGATTTAATTAAAAAAGAGAATTATTGAACAGCATTTGTTCTACCAATTTTCTTTTAGTTCATACCATATTCTAAGAGCTGTACTAGGTGCTAGATATTACAATTACAGTGAGTCAGAGTTTTAATTCCAGATGACTGATAAGCTCATTTTAAAAAATTAATATGGGAACATATATTGCAGGACTTGGAATGTGCACATTGCTCAAGTCTTGTTTTTGTTGATTTTATGTTAAACTAGTATACAGTAAAATTTGTCTCCATAGAGGTTCAGATGGAGTTAGAAAATTGGGATGAACTTGGAGGTGCCCCCTGGTAGGGCCAAGATGAGGACGTTAATAAAAGGTTCCAAGGGATTTTCTTGTCAAAAGCATAAAGTCACTCTGTCTCCAGAGCCGTGACCCTCTTAAGAAGTGAGAATTAACACTTTCCAAGTTAAGTATCAACTGCTGTCATCAATGTTACCATCAGAAAACCATTCCTCTGTCTCCTGAGCTATCTTGGGGCCTGACCGCCTCCCCAGTCCCTGCCCGTCCAGGCCTCTCACCTTCACCAGGTCTTCCCGCAGTAGTGCAAGAGCTACTCTCTGAATTAGTCAGCACCCTCCATGTCAAGGACATTTTTACCAAAGAATGTTTTGAGAAATAAAAAGCACTCTAGATTTATTTTACAAATCCCCGAAGCATGCTCCAAAACCAGGATCTTAGGCAATTGCAACTTAATGATTCTACCATCAAACAGAGACCCTTTACCACATAACTAAATAAATGTCCCGTAGTCCCAAAACACCTGTTCAGTTTTCCTGTGGGAACTCCCCCTCCTTTGTTCATTCAGAATCATAAAACATGGTATGACACAGGCTTTCAATCAGCCATAGACAACATGTTGAACTTCACTTCACAAATGTCAAATAAATCAGAACCTCACTGATTCTGCATCCGCAAGAAAACCCTGCCTTCATCTTCAGTTTTGTCCTATTCTCCCAACTTGCACAGGAGTTTTGTGCCTCAGAGCTATAATACCAACAAATAAACATCAGTTCTTTACAGGGATTCCCTGGGTATAGAATGTAAGAAGGTCCTGCGGATTTCAAGTGATAAAGATTCAGACGAACTAAATGCAAGAGCAAATCCTGCGTTTCTGTCTCCAAGATACTTAGACATTCTACAAGGCGTTGGAATGCCAATAAATTTTTAAATAAATCTGGGCATCCATGCATATTTCTCTAGAGAGGAAGCCCATAGTTTTTGTCAGATGTTAAAATGGGTATGTGGCCTAGAAATGATTAAGATAAACTAACTTCTTAACACATTTCCATTAGCTGGCAACTATAATTAAAAATTTCAACATATGGGGTGGCACCTGTGGCTCAGTGGGTAGGGCACAGGCCCCATATACCAAGGGTGTCGGGTTCAAATCCTGCCCTGGCCAAACTGCAACAACAACAACAACAACAAAAAAAAAATAGCCAGGCGTTGTGGCAGGTGCCTGTAGTTGCAGCTACTCGGGAGGCTGAGGCGAGAGAATCACTTAAGCCCAGGAGTTGGAGGTTGCTGTGAGCTGTGACGCCACAGCACTCTACCGAAAGCGATAAAGTGAGACTCTGTCTCTACCAAAAAAAAAAAAAAAAATTTCAACATATAATCACCCATTTTTCATAGGAAACCAGAATAATAATGACCAGAAGAACCATCATTCCTATGAAGGCTCCTCATCATTGGCACCTGGGTTTCTAGAGTGTTTCAAAACACCTCATTGTCATGAGTTAATAAAGAGACAAAGTTTGTTTACCAAAGCCTTGGACAGCATTAACTTCCTTCAAGAATTTGGGTTTTTTGTAATAATCAGGGGAGGGGGGAATGTGCCACTGTTCTTCATTCCTGCGGAAGTTTCTCTCCTTGTCGATGTCTTAGAAGCTCAAAGGTGAGCAAATGTATGTGGGTGAGAGGGGACGGCTGGAAGGGGGGTGGTGGCACTGCCCTCAGTGTCCGGCTGGAGAGGAGTGGAGCAGTCACAGGCAGCACAGGCTGTGACAGGAAGGGGACAAGCAGAGAGTGTCCCTGTGGAACCAGAGGTCCAAAGGAGCACAATAATGAATGCCAAGGAGAATGGGCTCACCACTCATTTGAACAAAGGAATGCTGCAAAACCATTTTAAGAGGAATTCTACCCCTAGGACCCAGGCTTTGGTGCTTAAATGCCATTTGCCATGGAAAGAAGGAACCAGGAGTCAGTGCAGAAACAGCTAACTCTGGGTTTGGAGAGGATCCTGGATCACGTGTCCCTGCCAGAAAACATTTATGGAATTATGTGGAAAGGTGACAAGAGGCACCAACTGACTTCAACTGCTTCCACTAGTCAAAAAATGGAATAATTTTAACATCAGAAAGAATAATGGAATAAAGACTGTCATGGACTGAAACAGGTGAAAAAGATTCTTAAAAACCCAAGTGTTTACATATACTAATCCTCAAAAACAAATTCATTTAATGCTCACAGTTACTCGGTGAGGCAGTACTATTTGTGGAAGGCAAAATGTTCTCCTTCACCTCCCCGGGGTGAGGTCCATGTCCTAATCTTTGTAATCTGTGACTGTCGATGAGGGCTGTCTGGAAATTATCCAGCCATATATGTCTTTATTTTTCATATTACATGGCTGAATATGTTCCAGACAGCCCTCATATGTTAGATGGCAGAAAGGACGTTGCAGGTGTAATTAAGACTGGGAGAGAATCCCAGAACATTCAGGCAGGCCAAGGCTCATCCCAGGACCCCTTACGTAGAGGCCGCAAAGGGGATATCAGAAGTGGGAAGTGGAAGAAGGACTTGGGACATCGTTGCTAGTTTGAATATGGAGGAGACAGCGTGACAAGGAACGCAAGCAGCCGACAGAGGCTCCCAGCCGTCAGCCAACAAGGAAACAGGGACCCCAGACCTATGACCACAGGGAAGTGTATTTGGTCAACAACCTGAGTGAGCAGATTCAGCCCAGGAGCTTCCAGAAAGGAACGTGTCCCTGCCAACTGTGACTCACAAAACTGAGATAATCAGTGTTTTAACCTTCTAAGTGTGTGGTAACTTCTTAGGGTAGAAATAGGGAACTAATTTACTGTTGTCATTCCTATTTTATAAATAAAGAAATAAGGGTAAAGCAAGGCTAGTAGATTGAGTAGATCATAGGTTCAGATCCAGGCAGTTGAGTGCCAGAACCTGCTCTCTCAACCAGGACAGCAATGTTTTTCAACCCTTTTTATCTCACCGCACACTTGAACGTGTAGTTAAACTTCTGTGACAAACTTAAATTATGTTGGGAAAAAAAAAAGTATACTTACTATGCTTTGAACTTCTTTTTTTTATTAAATCATAGCTGTGTACATTAATGCTGGTTTTATATACAATTTGAAATATTTTCATCACACTGGTTAACATAGCCTTCATGGCATTTTCTTAGTTATTGTGTTAAGACATTTACATTCTACATTTACTAAGTTTCACATATACCTTTGTAAGATGCACTCAAGGTGTAATCCCACCAATCCCCCTCCCTCCACCCACCTTCCCTCTCTCTCCCCTCCCTCTCCCCCTTCCCCATATTCTTAGGTTATAACTGGGTTATAGCTTTCATGTGAAAGCCATAAATTAGTTTCATAGTAGGGCTGAGTACATTGGATACTTTTTCTTCCATTCCTGAGATACTTTTCTAAGAAGAATATGTTCCAGCTCCGTCCATTATAAAC
>CAUYPK010159964.1:0-10935 GCA_963574355.1 Loris lydekkerianus | reverse complement strand
CTTAAATGAACATATGGGAGAAAGTGGAGCAGAGTCAGCCAAGATCAAGAAAGAAAATAATATATTTCTAAGCAAAGCATTATCAAACATTATCATTATCTTTCTTAATCATATTTATACTGCATACAGTTGGCCCTCCATGTGATGATTCAAAATATTCATGAAAAATGGTAATTGCATCTGTACTGAGGATGTACAGGCTTTTCTTGTTATTATTCCCTAAATAATACAGTATATAAACCATTTATATAGCATTTATATTGTATTAGGTATTGTAAGTAATCTAGAGACAAATTAAAGTATATGGGAGAATATAAATAGGTTAAATGCAAATACTGTGCCATTTTATATAAGGGTCTTGCACATCCTCAGATTTCAGTATCCCCAGTGGTCCTGGAAGCAATCCTCAATGGTTACTGAGGGATTATGGTAATCAGTACAGCACCTAGGGTGGAGACCTCTGTGAGCATAGGACTGACATGGACATTAACAAGAGTGTATGGAAAAACTATAGGACATAATTATTAAAATCATGAATTAACATACTGATACAGAATTTTAGTTACATTGTTTACAGAAAGCACAAGGATAAGTACATGTGGAAGCATCTTAATAAATATGAGAGAAGCTAAAGTTTAAAGGATAGTACTCCACTCCAATTACTGCGTTTTTCAGTACTAATTGTATTTGGGGGGGCGGGAGCCTTCAGTCAATTTAGTGAAAATTCTTGATTTCCCATTTAAGTGAAAGAAGTCTATTGTCAAGTATGAGTTGGTTAATAATATTTCTCCTGCCTACTTTCCTTAATGATCAAATAGGGACAACCAGTACTTTTTTTACTTTATAGCTTCCATAGTCATAGTTTTGAATTATGACAATAAATTCTCTTATAACATTTTTTTAAAAAAACTAGTTTGTTTTCCACTATATTACTCCAAGGTTCTATTAAGTCATAGCTGCTAAAATAAGAACAATGGAATAATTGAGCTATTAGCAGGAAGTGGGAGGTGAAAAATAGAGTAATTAAAACAGTTACAACACTGGAGGATTCCTCCTGTGATACAGAAAATAAAAAAAAAAAGTATACGCTACAAGCTATTGCTGGAATAAAGAAAAAAATACAAAAAAAAGAAAAAGAAAAGAAAAATAGAGTAATTATTTTGAAAAATGTCTATTCTTGCCTTTAGTCCAGTTTTTAAAATGTTTTTTTCTTTGTTATTTTTAAGCTGTTTGAGTTCCTTGTAAATTCTGGGTATTAGTTCCTTGTCAGATGTATAGTTTGCAAATGTTTTCTCCCATTCTGCAGGTTGATTCTCCAACTCCATTGTTTATTTCTGTCTCTATTGCCTATGCTTTTTATGTATTTGTCATGATTTCTTTGCCTAGACCAATGTGCAGAAAGGCTTTCTCTAGTTTCTTTGTCTAGTGCTTTTATGGTTTTATGTCTTATATTCAACTCTTTTATTTGTCTTGAGTAGATTTTTATATGTGGTGAAAGATAAGGGTCTAGTTTCATTCTTCTGCATATGGCAATCCAATTTTACCAGCATCATTTTTTGAAAATGGTGTTCTTTTTCCCGTGTATGTTCTTGTTGACTTTATCAAAGACTGACTTGTCGTAAGTATGTGGCTTTAAAGTACTGATATTCTTAATTAATCACTTTAAAATATATGTTCTAAAATAATGATTATTTGCTTGTTTAGTCATTTGATATTTTATATTCGGGTATATTAAACAAATTAGAAATAATTTTAAACTAGCATAAAATAACTATATTATGCAACATAAAATTATATTAAATTATATGGATGCATAAAATATATAGTTTCATATTTTAAAAAGATAAATAACCAACTGAAGATGATTATGTTCCTAAATTTATTTTCTATAAAATTCACTTATTTCCTGTCCCTCTTTTATTTGTAAGTATTTTGTAGTTGACAGTGTTATAAACCATAACATTTAGAATAAGTCAATTCTTAACAATTTTATACCATGAATTGGGGGAAAACTATTTCAATTAATAGATTTTAATGTTTTTCTGTCTATTCTCAACTCACAAATAAATTATTTCTTTTCAAAGAACCATTTTATGAATGGAGTTGAAACCTGTTCTTCCTATAAAGTATCTTAAGAATGAAGAGAAAATGACCAATGTACTCAGTACTAACATGAAACCAATATATAAATAATTGCATAATCATATAAAGGACAAAACACAAATATAATCTAGCAAGGGGGCAGGATAAGGAGGGAGAGGAGAACTATGAAGGTGATTAGCAGGAGGAGGAAGAACACTTGGTGGGATCTCATCTAATGTGTACAATGTCAGGGTGTTCAGCATGCCCACTGGGTGAGAGGCTCTTCTACAACCTAAACTTTACCTTGGAAGTGGGAACAATGTAATCTAAATATTTTAACCCTCATATTAGTTTGAAATAAAAAAAGAAAACCTCCAGAGGTTCAACTGTATATGGTGGTAAATGCATAAATAAATGCAACTGCCACTCTGAAAAATAAAGAACCATTTAAAGAAGATTCAAATACTCTTATTTTTTTAATGGGCTAAATATTCGTACATATTCTATGTCTCCAGGTGGGTTTAGGAGAGTTCTTATTGCTCGATTGCTGATCCTGAGACGATACCTGCAACTTAAGCAATGGAAGGACAACCGTGGTTGTCTCCTTCCAGGATACAGTTTTAAATTCCTTTCCTTTGGTTCCAACCATTCTCCAATTATGTTGTAATTGTTAATTCACAAATCTTTTCTCATATTTGTATTTTGTTTCCCTAAAGGAATTACATTAATCAAATCCGTTGGCCTTGGCATTTCTCCATTACTTATAGAATGTATGTAAAGTGGCATCTAACTAGTAGTCTGACATACTTCCCAACTTGTTTTGAAAAAAAAAATCAGAATGACAAAAATTCTATGAATACGATGACAAATCACAATTGCACTGTCTTGGTGTGACTCTACACAAAATGAATAACACCTACACAGTCAATTTGCATTGAACTGAAGGACTCTGGGAAGCCAACACCAGCAAGGGAAAACAAGAGTGTGGCCCCCTCCAATATTCCTCACTGGCTTTCATTGAAATCTTAGACATAAGAAAATACAGTACAGCAGAAAACTTCAAAGAGAGAGTAAAAGTTAAAATACAAGTAACTCCTAACACATTCTGTTTATTGAACTTCTGTCCTTCTCTAATCTTATCACTGCTAATATATGATGTAGGGCTGGGACAGTATGCTGTGTCTATGGAATACTTGTTTTAGTGCTCATGGGCAGTAGTGATTCTTAGCTTGTGCCCAGATCCCTCTATCCCTAAGCACCTACCACTTTTAAACCTATGCTCTGTCATATAGCACTGAACAACTGAATTGATAGAAAACTAATTGTAAAAATGATAAGAGATAATTATAAATTTCAAGTCAATAAAGCTGAAAAATATTTCCTGTATGTTAAGCCACAAGAAAAAACAAAGGCATTGTCAGGAAAGACACAAGGATGACACCCTTTTTGTCTATTAGTGTTTACTCCCAATTCAGAAATTCATGTCTGCACTAGACAGAAATGACTCAAGTCATAAAATATCAATGAATATTTCTAGAACAGAATTAATAGGCAATTATTCTTTCTCTCAATTATCAGACAAGTGTAAGGGATTTCTAATTAAGCTTCCAGTAATATTTCTTTGGTAATTAACAATGTAATTCTAAAAATAGTGTTGTAAGAGTAAGCTGGAGACTATATGATAAAATAAATACAATACAAACTATAAATAAATTTGTAAATAATAAAACTCAATAAAACAATGACATTTATTAGATAGCTGTGAAATTATATTATTTACACAAAAAATCAATGAGCAGAGCAAAAAAATACAATAAACACATTGTAATATACTATATAAGAACTGAACAATTAAAATATAATCAAGGAATAGCAGAACATTGCACAAAATAAATTGATTAGTCAAATAATGCAGGTGGGGAAAATGAGAACCTATTTAAAATGTTACATTTGTGTGTGTGAGATTTTATCACACACAAAATAAATTAACAGTTAAGTTCAAAGGTAACTTTAAAAGTCTACTTAAATGAAAGGAAATAAACCATTTATGAATAGGAACAATTCTAATTACATAATACAATAGAAACGTGAAAAGAAAAATTATTAAATGTTTTTATTGAAAAACAATGAATTATATGAGTAAAATTTAAATAGTCAGAATTTAGCAGAAACAACAAGGCATATCCAGTGCCAGGCATTGGGTATGTGTTTGCCAGAATTAACATCATTAACTTTTGCAAGACTATGGAAAAGCATATTTTGATTACTTCCCCATTTTTTTCTGGATTACAAGTTAAACATTTAAATTAAGTCATTCTCTTCCAAGGCTATAGAAGTCTAAAGTATAAAATGATGAAATCTAAACTCATACAATGTGATCCCAGAGTCTACAACTTCAGCCACTCCACCAGACCAACAGAGATTTTGCCTCCTACTAAAGTTAATCATTTACATTTCTAAGAATCTAAGAACATAATCAATGTAGGAAGTGTTACTGAAATGTTAAATTACAGGAAATAACAACATAATCCATGATATATAAATATGATACAATGTTATTCAACAATGCAACACAGCATCACCAACTAAGTGGCATTTTCTAACTCTATATTAGGAATTAAGGATTAAATGAAACATAGGAACTAATATCAAGGAGATTAGAGTCTGGTGGTGGGGAGAAGGAAATAAATAATTTGATATGCTGAATAAAGCACCATAAGTATAACCACACAGCCAAGAAAGCATACATAAAAGAATGGTATTACGTCTTTCAAAGGAAAGCTTTCTATAGAAAGTAATATCTAATATAATATATTATTATGTAATAGAGAATTATGAATAAAATCGAGGAAACAAGATATATGTTTGGATATAAACTATTATCTGAAATTATAAACATATAAATGGGTGCCACATATGTTAGCGCATTTAAAAAAATTAGGTCCTAGATAGTTACAAGTTGCTTAATAAAGGTATTTGTTCTGAAATATGCAGCATCATGGGAACACCACAGAGTGCACTTATACACAAACCTAGGTGGTACAGCCTATTGCTCGTAGGCTATGAAACTGTGCAGCATGTTACTGTATTAAATACTGTAGGCAGTTGGAACACAATGGTAGGGTATTTGCAAACATATCTGCACATAAGAACGTTACAAGAAAATATGGGTATGATAATCTTACAGGACAGTAGTCACACTTGCAGTCTGTCATTGACAGAAATCTCGAATAGAGTGCATGACTATATTATATAATCTGTCAATAGGATAGTGAATAAATTTGTTGTATTTTTAACATTTTTAATAATTTTCTTTATTTCTCAATGTATTAAGACAATTGCATATAATATATAATATATGACATATGATGTAAAATACATAATACATACATGACACAATCAGAAAAAAACTCCAAATACATTAAATACACTGCTGGAAATAATACAAAACACAAATTCATATCCTATTAGCAATTACTATAGGAATGAAAGTACACTGATGAAAATGTTTTTGGTGTTGAGTAAGAAGGTTACACATCGAGTCAGGTATGAAAAGTACAATTATGAAAAGTACAATTGAAGTAGGAAAAGATTGACACACACAGGATGGACTGAAAAAAATTATTGCACATTTTCACAATTTTTCATCAAAAATCTTTGAAGTTCACAATTTTTTATACCTTACATGTAGACATGTCATGAAGCCTTTGAGGCATTATCCTGCATTCAAACATAACAATATTTCTGAATTGAAATGTATAGAATAAGTAATAACCTATATATATGTTCATATTATTTCTTGTTTGTTTTTAAGCCAATAATTTTTTTATTCTAATCTTAAGATAATTTATAAAAGCTACTGTTTTTGAGATGCTTAAAATTTCTGAATTGTAAATAGACAATTATAGATCTACCAAGACAAATTTTTAGAAAAGTCTTCAAACGAAGCAAATATAAAAGCAGAGACATCTGAAAGACCTAATTTAAAAGAATAAGGATGGTAATACTAAGGTGTGATCTTGGTTGTCTACTCTGCCCCAGGTTAATTCCAGGGTCAGAACCTCTGCTATAATGTGGTACTCTCTAAGGAAAATGGTCTTTAATTTCCCAGCTCATAGCTCTTCATGCCTACTGTCCATTCAGCTGTTGTGCAAGCATTCTCTACCTCCAGTAACACTGATGTTTGGGCTTAAAAACATGATAACATGCAATAGGCTGTTAATAATTTTTTCAATATTAATATCAACATTAATCTATACAATTTTCTGAAGTCCTTAGAAAATACCATGTACCCTCACCTAGTACATGACCAGTTCTGTGAATATTTCATCTGCTCCAACCCCAGTCCTGGAATTTATTTTATTTTATTTTATTTTTCTGAGATGGAGTCTCTCTGTCATCCTGGGTAGAGTGCCCTGGCATCATAGTTCACAGCAATTGCAAACTCTTGGGCATGAGCAATCTTCTTGCCTCAGCTTCCCAAGTAACTGGGACTCATGGAACCCACCCCAATGCCTGGCTAGTTTTTTTCTATTTTTAGTAGAGATGGGGTTGTACTCTTGCTCAGGCTGGCCTTGAACTTTTGAGCTCAAGCAATCCACCTGCCTCAGCCTCTCAGAGTGTTAAGATTATAGTGTGAGTCACTACACCTGGATAGAATCTTGTTTAAACTCAAAAGGTTCTGGTTAATTCATAGTGGCCAAGAGAACAATACAACAAGAAAACTTTTTTTTCCTAAATATTTACACACCCAACTTGAATGCTGTCAGATTTATGAAACAGACCTTAATTGGTGTGAAAAATATGATATCCTATAACACCACAATTACTGAGGACTTTAACACTGCTCTGAGAGAACTAGGCTGATCCTTGTTTCTTAGAAACAAGGAACTTAAACACACCCTAGAACAATTGGGCTTAATAGACACATACAAAACACCTCACCTCAAAGCTAAGGAATATATGTTCTTCTTCTGGGCCCATGGAATATACTCCAAAATAGATCATACACTAGGATATAAATCAAACCCAACAAAATCAAAAGAATTGAAATTATACCTTATATCTTTTCAGACCATGAGGCAATAAAGATATAGCTCAACTCCAGTAAAAATTCTCATCCCTGTACAAAGGTATGGAAACTAAACAACCTTATGCTGAATGACAGTTGGGTGAAGGAGGAGATAAAGGAGGAAATTATTAAAATCCTTGATCATAACAACAGTGGAACCACAAGCTACCAAAACCTATAGGATCCTGCAAAAGCAGTCCCAAGGGGGAAATTCATCACATTAGATGCCTATATCCAAAAAACAGAAAGAGAGCACATCAACAACTTAATGAATCATCCCAAGGAAATGAAAAATGAAAAGGAACCCAATCTCAAATCTAGCAGAAGAAAAGAAATAACCAAAATTAAATCAGAAATAAATAAAATTGAAAGCAAAAGAATCATTCAGAAAATTAATAAAATGAAAAAATGGTTTGTCAAAAAGATAAATAATGTCTATAAATCTTAACCAGATTAACTAGAATCAGAAAAGTAAAATCACTCATAATTTCAATCAGAAGTGAAAAAAGGGAAGTAACAACAGACAACACAGAGATACAAGAGATTATCTTTAACGACTACAAGAAATTCTATGCCCAGAAATTGGACAATCTGAAAGAAATGGACCAATACCTGGAACCACACCCTCTCCCTAGAATGAATCATGAAAAAATAAATCTCTTGAACTGATCCATATCAAGCACAGACATCAAAGAAACAATAAAAAAATCTTCCCCTGAAAAAAGCCCAGGACCAGAGAGCTTCACACCTGAATTCTATCAAACTTTCAAAGAAGAGATTATATGTATACTGCAGACCCTTTTCCCAAACATTAAGAAGAAACAACCTTTCCCAAAACCTCCTATGAAGCAAACATCACTCTGATATGAAAATCAGGAAAGGACCTAACTAAAAAGGAGAATTGCAAACCAGTTTCACTAATGGATATTGATGGAAAAATACTCAACAATATCTTACCCAATAGATTACAACTACACATTAAAATATATATACATCATGATCAAGTAGGCTTCATCCCAGAGATGCAAGGCTGGTTTTATATACGCAAATCCATAAATGTGATTTCACGGTATCAATAGAAGCAAAAACAAAGACCATACAGATCCTCTCAATAAATGCAGAAACAGCATTTGATGACCCTGTCCCAAATTCTTTTCCTACCTGCATGTAATTTTTATATCTCAACCATTTTCTTCCCCCTTCAATCCCACCTTCCTCTGAGACCCCTCCCACGAAGCCTCTGTGAGCCCTTGGATCGGAGCAGCTGGAACATGGCCTGGCGGATTGTCTTGGTCTTCAAGCTGTAAATGATAGGGTTCAGGACAGGTGGTAGGAGCAGATACACATTGGCCAAAGTGCTACAGAGCACCCTTGGGGTGGAGCGGAAGAGACGGTGTGCAAAAGACAGACTGATCATTGGAACGTAGAAGACAATGACAGCACAAATGTGACAGACACAAGTGCTGAGAGCTTTCTGCTGTTTCTTTGGGGTCACAGTACTCAGGACAGTACGGAGGATCAGGACATAGGAGAAAAGAATAAAGAGCAAGTCAGTGCCGTTAAGGTAGAGCTGAAGAAACATCCCACAAAAACTACTGATCCAGGGGTTGGAATGTGTGTATTTGATGACATCTGGGTGGTAACAGAATGGGTGGGAAAGCTCTTGACCCCCATAAAAAGATATAGTCTGTAAGGCTACAATAATAGAACTTGAGAAAAGTAGTTGGCGAATGCAGACAACCAGTACAATTACCATGACCATCATATCTGTGAGGACAGTAGCATACTTCAGTGGGTCACAGATAGCCATGCAGCGATCAAATGCCATGGCTGCCAGCACTGAGGACTCCAGCCAGGAGAAGGCATGCACAAAGAGCATTTGAAGGAGGCAGGCTTTCAAACTGATCTCCCGGGCATGAAACCAGAGAACGCTGAGCACAGTGGGAAGGGTTGTGATGGTCAGACAAAGGTCAGTAACTGAGAGCATGGACAGGAAATAGTACATGGGTTTGTGCAGACTCCGCTCAATAACAATGACATAAAGGATCATGCTGTTTCCCAAGAGGGCAATGGTGTAGAGACAGCAGACAGGAATGGAGATCCAGACATGAACACGTTCCAGCCCAGGAAATGCAGTGAGGAGAAAGTATGAGGAGGAGGAGGTGGTATTATTGAAAATTAGCATGGTAGACAGAGGACACACCCTGAAAAGAAAAAGAAAAATATTTGTTATAATGATCCTCTTAAGTCCTAAGTATTCCATAAACCCCTCTCAATTTATATAATTGTTTCTTTTTAGTAAAAATTCCCAATCTTGGCTATTGCCTGTGGCTCAAAGGAGTAGGGAGCTGGCCCCTTACGCCATAGGTGGTGGGTTCTAGTCCAGCCCTGGCCAAAAACTGCAAAAAAAAAAAAAAAAAATCCCCAATCTTGTTACTGTACCTATAACAAAATTCTACAGTCCTAGGTTTTTCTTGTTAGAACCTAGCCCCATACTCCTGCCTCTATTCTCTAGAATATAACCATCGATTTTCCTGAACTTATCCTCATGCTATCACTTAGACTAGCCCTGGCTTTAAATAGGAAATGCATATAGACTTAGGTCACACACATGCACACATACTAACAAAATAACAACAGTCACAATTACAACCTGATAGGTCTTTGTATTAAGTCTCCAAGTTATATAAGTTATTCCATAATAAATTGAGAAGTGCATAAGAATCACTCTGGGCACCTATGATTATATATTCCTGGTGTCCTTGCTGGAAGCTGGCCTGGAATATTATAATCAGAGATATTCTTGTACCTGAGTTATGGGCCACCCTTTCCTCATAGTCTTTTATTTGAAGTCTCCTTATAATATCAGGACTTCTCTGTTCCATTTCCTATTTCGGAATGATTCCTGTAATTCTTCCAATCTCTACTCCACATGTTTATGAGACTTGGATTTATCTTTTCCTCCATGTTTGTTTCTCTGTCTGTGTCTAGTTTTTCAGGTCACCCAAAATAACTGGATCTTATTCCTTTCTCCATGTTACATTTTGGGGTTTCTTGTTTCTATTTCTTCCCATTTCTTCCTACTCACTGTGAGTAGGCTATCCTAATGAATCCTGTCAACATTTTCAAACATTTTTTTCTGTAATATATAACTTTATTCATCCTGATCTTGGCTTAGTAGCTAAGCCTACGCAAAATACTGTGCCATGTTAACTTCTACCCCAAGTCTGAAATTTTGTTAATTCATGACAGTAATTCAGCAGGTCACTGTGGAGACCATGTCTTACTGTATCGGTTAGATTATGATCGAGCCATGACATGTGCACTTTTTTGTTATTGGGAGGATCCAAGACTAAATTCTGCATTCCTCCTGCCAAGTTTTGCTTCTGTTGTGAGTAAAACAGTTTCAATAACATAGAGAATTATCCTAGGTAAGTTGGCAAAATTATCTTTCCAGGCCTGGCTATGTTCAAGATTAAATGGACTTGAGAGCACTTACAGATGGACATAGCGAAAGGCACAGGAGACACTCAGCAACATGTAATGAATGACTTTGGAAAAATCATGAACAAGATGAAAGTAGGGACCAAAGAAAAGGGACTAACTCGGAGACAGGCAGGCTGAGGTGCCACCACAAATTAGAGCATCCACTAGTTTAGTGGATGAGAAAGCCCATAGAATGACAGCTGCAACTAAACAGAAATGGTGTCATAAGGAAGGCAGGGGCTGTGATCTATTGTAAGGTGACCATTGTGATTCTATTCAGGACTTGTTTACTGGCT
>CAUYPK010159963.1:0-13972 GCA_963574355.1 Loris lydekkerianus | reverse complement strand
TCGGCTCTTTGCCTCTTATCATTATTTTGTATACTGTGGCTCTTTGCCAAGTTTGGATTTTGTTATGCTGCTTCTGAGGAGGGACCTCTGAGGAGCGATCTCCGAGCGCGTAGTCGAACTTGTTCGCCACCCCTGGTTTATAAAAAAGAGGATTCTCCCTCATCAACTATGGCTATTTGCTAATCATGTAATCTTAACAGGTATGCTGAATCCAGTTTTCCAAAGGGCATCTGACTGGTCTATTTAGGGAAGACTTAGGGACAAAGATGATAAACATAGGCCTTTACAGAATCCAATAATTGTAAAAAATTAATAAGACTGTAATAATTTAGGTGTAATAAATGTTCTTTTTAAAAAATGCACTAGGTTTCTAGGTAGGTATCATACACTTAGCTCCTCCTATGATCTGGACAAATGCTGTCCACTAGAATACAAAGTAAGCTACAAAATGCAAACCACAGACATAATTTTAAGTTTAGTAGCCACGTTAAAAAGTAAAAAAGAAACAGGAGACAATAATTTTAATGTTTTATTTATCTAAAATATTCCAACATAATCAATGTAAAAATTACTGCGCTATCTCACATTAATTTTTCATACCAAGTCTTCAAAATCTAGCATGTATTTTACGCTTATATCCCATCTCAGCTTGGCCTGGCCACATTTCAACTGGTCAATTCAAGTGCAGCTATAAACATTTTATTATATTAACTTTAATTTTCACAGCAACCTTGCAAATTAGACATTCTTACCTGGTCTTTTTTATATGAGGAAGTCAAGGCTTGGAAAGATTGGCCTTGTAATTTTGGCTTGCTGTACAGAGATGTGCAGAGGTGGCCACATCTGTTCCAATCTGGACCTTGTAACATACAGGAGCTTTATTTCCTGTTTGGTAGGGAAGGAGATCAGATTTCTATCTGAATTTGGGCCCCATCTGTCCTTCCTTCTTAAGAACCTTCTTTCTCCAGGGTAAGGCCGGCCTCTGTCTGTGCTGAACTGCATAGAGGTCTTCAGCACCTCTCTCACCACCCCCTTCCCGTCACCAGCCAACTCTAAAGATTTCTCCAAACCCACTGCCACTCAGCGACACCAAGCCACCTTCATCTCAATGCTGGATGCCTGGAGTGCTCTGCTCATATCCTCTCTAATTCCTTCCCCACCAGTAGCCGGCCACCTTGGCAAACTGCAAATCTAATCATGCTACTCCCCTGCTTTGGATCCTCTCATAGTTTAATAAACACCACTGGGTCTTTGAGCGTTGGCATAAGTGGGCTGGAGTCACCTTTGCCAGCCCAGTCAAGTGCCCTTCCCTGTGCCTTGGAGTTCAGCTTCCTCACCACGGGGGCCTTTGTGTATGCTGTTTCTTCTTTGTAGTCCAGATTTTTTTCAAACTTGATATTGCTGTGTTCTGAGCTAGATGGTTCTTTTGTGTGGGGGGTGGGTGGGTTTCCTATGCATTATAGGATGTATAGCAGCACCCCCCCTCACCTCTCCTGCCCACAATCAGTTGTAAGAACCAAAAATATCTGCAGGCCTTGCCAAATGCACTCCCTCCTTGGGGCGGGGGGAAGCAAGAGGTCCCATGATTAAGAACCGGCCTCCAGTAACCTCTTTCTGCTCTATCAAATCTTAGTCTACAGTCCACCTTGTCAGGGAGCCCTTTGCTGAGGTTATTTAAATCAGGTCTACTTCTCAGTTATTAATTTTATCCCTACTGGAGATTTACTTTCTCACTTGACTTTCCATTGCTGAGGGAAAGGGACCAAGTCCACTTCCACTTACCTTTGTACTCTTCGTGCCTAAGACAATGTCTGGCATTAACAAAAACTTAATATTTGTTGAGTAAATGGGACAGTGCATTGAAGGTCAGATCCACCTGCTTGAAACACAGACCCTCTTTTAAAACCCAACCTACCATTTACTGTGGTCTGCTCGTCTGAGACTCCCACTTCATCCCTGTGAGGGAGGTCTTATCATTCCCACTTTACTGACGGGAACTGGGGCTTAAGCAATGACAAATGACTTGTCTGTGATGTCACAGTGGGAGGGCTAATGCCCAAATCTGGGGTTTTCGCCCCAAAGTCCAAGCTAATTGGGTATGAATATGGACATAGATGTCAGTGCTTTGGTGCTGGACTTCAGTCTTCTGTTCTGCATGATATTTTAAGTCCAAAACTGGAAATAAAATGTAAAAAAATTGCTTAAGAAATATAATAGAATCCGAATCCCAGGAGGCCCTGTCAGGGCCTGGTAGGCTGTATCTGACAGGATAAAACTTAAAGGAAACAAATGTAAAAGTGAGGGAAGAAAGGTCGCGGCAAATTAGGGGAAATCAACCAAGCAGCCAGATCAGGGGAAATTAACCAAGCAGCCAGCCAACCTCGTCCCAGAAGGGATGATGCTGGCCAACAAGGTGAAGGATGATTTCCCAACCTTGTGACGTCCCCAGGTTTGTGTGGACAGCAGCCTCTCAAATGTCATTCGTAATGAAACAACATTAAAACCACATCCGATAAGAAAGGAAGAGGGAGACAGCCTTCCCCTTCAGTCTGTACAGAAGAAAACCCAAGAAACAAAGAAAGTGCCTGCCTGAGAGGGAAACAGGCGAAAAGAGGGCTGCCTGGTACGCTTCCAAAATCCGCGGAGATGAAAGACTTCTTGAAATATCCATCAAATTAATGACTGTTTTCTCTGGAAAACAGCTGCCATGGAAATCCTGAGAGCTGAAGCAGCAAACGCTAAGGAACTCGTTCTGTAGGCGGGGGTCCAGATTTACACATCTTGATTTGCAGTATCAGTAGGAAAAAAAAAATTGGATCCTGAAGGGGCTTTTACAAGAAACATTATTTTTTCTTTACTCTCAAAAGACAAGGACTGTTTCAGAAGAAAAAGTTTTTTGGAAAACTATCAACAAAGCATATAGTGCATCTATTATACACCAAACTAAGCACTATAGGAACATACATAATGAGACAGCCTCTCCCCCAAGAGAGCTATAAATTATTACTCTAGTTTAGGGGCCATGTAAGAAATATTTGAAACATGTCACTCCCTTTTCTGATACATCTCAACCATCATTAGTTATAATTACTGGCTTACAACTACATATCTGTTCCCTAAGACATGAGTGTTGAGAATCAAATTCATCTCAGTATGGCTTGGCGCCCGTAGCTCACTGGTTAGGGCGCCGGCCACATGCACTGAGGCAGGTGGGTTCAAACCCAGCCTGGGCCTGCTAAACAACAACAACAATAGCAACAACACAATAGCCAGGCGTTGTGGCAGGCGCCTACAGTCACAGCTACTTGGGAGGCTGAGGCAAGAGAATCACTTAAGCCCAAGAGTTTGAGGTTGCTGTGAGCTGTGATGCACTGTACTCAGGGCAACACAGTGAGACTTCTGTACCAAAAAAAAAAAAAAAAAAAAGAAAAAAAATACAAAAAACAAAATTCTTCTCAGTATGAGTCTATTCACTGTTTTCTGAACATGGATAAATATTATTGCAAGCCAATGAAATGCTCTCCTAAAATAGAAGCCCCATACTGGAAAAGATTTGGCCGTTTGGATTTCATTTTAAGAAAAAGAGGACACAAAATTCACTGACTTAAAAATCATCTATTAAGAAGGCAATGCAACATTTTCACACTAGTTTGTGTAATAATTTTACTGCATAAGAAATTACGGAGATTGCACAATTCATTAAGTCCATAGCATACAGGGTAGAACCAATCTCAACAGGATGGTCAGATCAAATAAAACCCCAGTGGTGACTCCTTTTGAGAGAAAATGTTGTATTTTTCTGGATAATGTCTGTAGTTCCATTAAGCAAGATGGTAAACTGCTTTACAACCAAAAACATATAAAAGCAACTTACAAAGATGTGTCACCTCTTAACCTTGCATATAACAAAAATAAGAGGACTGCCTGCGTTTGCCTAAAACATGGCTTGACTTTTCTATTGATAGTGGCAATATATGTGTGGGAACAGCACAAGTTAGAGAATCCAAAAAAACAAAAAACAGAAAACAAACAACAAAACATTGCAGGAGGCAATTTCTTCCTAGAGAAGAACAGCATACACACATTTCCATCCCTCATTCAATTATTTACCCTATTCAAAACATGAACATACAAATAAATATTTCCTTATAAACGAAATTCACTGTATAGTGTTTTTAAAAAAGAGATAAAAAAACAAGAATCTTAATTTGCTCTTTCCGGTCATTAAATAAAAATGCTAATATACAGACACATTTGATATTTATATAAATCGTAGAAGCCAGGCTGTTCTTTCTTGGCTGCCATTAAAGTTTAATAGTGCTAGTCCACATACAACAAGGCATATATCCCAAAATGCATGTTTAACTCTACTAAAAGTCATTTCAAGATAATTTTTTCTCTTTTTCTGTTTAATTAAAAAAGACTTTTTGGAATTTTAGAATTACATTTGAGTCATCTGAAAAAATACAATTTCAATGCAAAAATCATATCAAGCGTTCAAGAGTATAATGCTGGTGCTATAATTTTTTTGCATGTCTCTGTTTTCATAGAAAAAAACAATAAAATTAAACAAGATGTTTAGAATTAAGTAGTTAAACTTAACAGCATTATATCAATGATATGCCTCATGTACACATACGCAAACTCAAAAAAATGCAGGAAAAAGGATCAAACGTCTCTTTTTTGCATTTGTTCTAGCTTTCTTCTTAGAAGGCCATAATTCTCCTTCGTTCCTGATGCCGCGGGGTCAAGCTGCAAGGAGATTTCATAGTGTTTCTTGGCCAAGTCTAGATGTCCCCAGCGATGATACAGCACAGCTGAAATAGCAGGAGGTGAAATTCATTGGAAATGGTTCTGAATAACTTGCAGTATTCCTGACGACTGTGCAAAGAAATATTGCAGACTCTTTGCAAATAGTTCTCAAAATCCTTGCGTTGAAAAAATATTGTTTGTACTGAAAACTATTTATTGTAATCTCACTTATGGTGATTGTAGATTTACCCACCGCCAGTTATGTCTAAGGCTCTTCATAGTACTGGATAGGGTCCATCTGCCTGTTGCAACATTATTACATAAAGAAGTAATGAAAAGAGTGCATTAATTGTCATTGAAACTGCCATGAAATTTCCAGGAAGCCCGGCTGGGTAGTGGTACTGATGTCCCAGAAATCCAGCTGTTCATTTTAGAATTTTATTTATTTATTTATTTATTTTTTAGAGACAGAGTCTCATTTTTATCGCCCTTGGTAGAGGACCATGGCGTCACAGCTCACAGCAACTTCCAACTCCTGGGCTTAGGTGAGTCTCTTGCCTCAGCCTCCCAGGTAGCTGGGACTACAGGCACCTGCCACAACGCCCAGCTATTTTTTTGTTGCAGTTTGGCCAGGGCTGGGTTTGAACCCGCCACCCTTGGTATGTGGGGCTGGCACCCTACCCACTGAGCCACAGGTGCCACCCCAGCTGCTCATTTTAAATAAAGGTTTTCCTTCCTCTTTTGGTGAAGCCGCAGCTTGTTTATTGCTGTTTGGAAGTGAGGCCTCTAATATCAAGATGTGACCTTCAAATGACAGTTGCAATAAACCTAATTATAAGCCTGTGATTATTATAGCGATTTTGTTAATAAAACTAACTTTCTATAGGGGCAGAAGAGCACCTGGGGATACTTTCTGACTTCTGTGACAAGCACAAGACCAATGTGGTGGAGAAAATTCATGTGTCGGAGCATCTGAACACTGATGACACTGCCATGCGGTACTCTAAAAATCTTAACTATGGAGATGTAAAAAATGGAAGATGGCTGGGCGGTAGCTCACACCTGTCATCTTAGCACTCTGGGAAGCTGAGGCACGAGGATCCCTTGATCTCAGGAGCTTGAGACCAGCCTGAGCAAGAGCAAGACCGGGTCTTTACTAAAAACAGAAAAATTAGCTGTGCATGGTGGCCAGCACCTATAGTCCCAGCTACTCAGGAGGATCACTTGAGCCCAGGAATTTGAGGTTGCTGTGAGGTAGGCTGATGCCACAGCACTCTAGCCAGGGTGACAATGTGAGACTGTGTTTCAAAAAAAAAAAAAAAAAAAAAAAAAAAAAAAAAAGCCAAACAAGAAAAACCAAGAAGAAATGAATTCTAGGAAAAAAATGATCATAAATGCATTTTTAGCCACAGCATAAGGGGATGTAAGAAAGCAGAGAAAATCAGGCTGTAAGGAGAAGATCTCCTACGGAAGCAGGAAGGAAAAGGAGGTAGGTTAGACACCAGACTCCACAGGACTTCTCAGCTTACTGTCCCAGGACCCTTCACACAAACAAGGAGCATCTGAGTCATAACCACTAGATGGTGAACGAATGGGCAATTTGGGGGCTTGCTCTGGTCATGCACTCAAATTGATGAATGTGACTGCCACTTAGCTATCTTTTAAATGTAATAACTAAACTGCTTTATAAAACCAGATTGTGAAGGACAATACAGGCTAGCTCTGAAAAAAACTTCTCCCAACACTGATTTTATAGAAATGCACCCATTCCATTAAAATCATATAGAACTTCAGTATGATTCAAGTTGGAAGTTTTTCTTACCCAAATTACCATGGTAACTCGCAGCATTTGGATTTGCTCTAATTGCCTTGAGGAATAAAGCTTCAGATTCCTAGAAAAATGAAAGACGCAACAGAGAAGGTTATTTGTTGTACACGAAGCAAAGCTATCCTTGGTTATATCCCCCGTGGTTCTCAAACTTTAACATCCTCCTTTTGTACCACTGTATTCTTCCAGAAATGCTCAGGAGGCCCAATGGGGCCACCCTCTTCTGACGCGAGGCCCCAGGAGCTAGAAGGGAGCAAAAGTGATTGGGGCGGTGGGAGGCGGTGCCAAGCACAGAGAGGGGGTGGATGTGTTCCAGGGTTCTGCCACCTGCCGCCCTGCAGCCTCTGGAATGCACCTTGAAGGAGGATACTGGGGTCAGGGTGCTATGGGGGATGAGAAAAAGTTGGGGGACAGAAGAGGCCAGGCTGCCGACCAGATCCCTGCAGGTGCTGTCTTCAGCCAGCACTAAGAAACACATTTCCAGGGCTCTCGAGGCAGGAGCTGGGACCTATCTCACCTCCCTGAAGAGCCAGCAACACCAGAATGCAGCCCATTCAGGGGAAAGAATGAGCAGGGAGAATAAGGAAGGTACAGCCACCTGTCACCTAAGCTGTCAAAGTATTAGACATGACTATGACCAAATGCCCTTAATAGGCATGAACTGATAACTATGCAGACCTGTTCTTCCTCTAAATAGTTCTTACTTCCAATCTGGTCACTAAGAAACAGGGCAAAGTGTCTTCTTACCTAATCACTGCTGAACCGCTGCTGGCTGGACAGGACCTTCCTATGATCATCTGAGAAATAAAGATGCCTAATCTGTTACTGACC
Source organism: Loris lydekkerianus (assembly GCA_963574355.1). Lineage (NCBI taxonomy): Eukaryota > Metazoa > Chordata > Mammalia > Primates > Lorisidae > Loris > Loris lydekkerianus. The sequence continues at coordinate 6,561 of CAUYPK010159963.1, read as the reverse complement.
TGTGCCCGGAGCTGTTTACCCTACCCTACACTCACATTCCTAATCAGTGGCAAATGCTGAGCTTAACTAACCAAAGCTCTTGGTTTGAGGGTTTCTGCAGCTTCCACCTGTGCTATGCTGACTTTCTCCACGTGGGCTTTCCGTATCTAAGATTACACACTTTCTAATGTGCAGGAGGACCAGTCCCTTTGCCCTGCAATGGCCTGTGGCTCTCCTGAGAAATGGATGGGGAATGGAAGTGAACATCTCTGAAATCACTACTTTCAGACAGAGCTGGCAGAAAAAAAAATTTGTATTTTAGAACCGCCATTCAAGAGGCACTGCATAAAGACATCAGGATTAACATACAGGATGTCAGTTCAAGGTCAGTGTCTATGTTCCAAGTTTCAGTAGCTGAAACTTCTACAAAGAGGTTCAAGATGTTCCTACCACATCAGATAAGCTGCTAAAAAAAAAAAAAAAATCAAATGGATTGTATAGTTTTGTAGCGGTTTCTAAGTAGCTGTGCTGCTTCTGATGATTTTCAAACATTTCCATTTAAAATCTAAAACCTGAGAAATAGGAAGGAACCAAATCTATTTTAAAATCTTCCCTTCACTGCAAAGCAAGTATTGTTAACTAGAGAACTGGTTTAGGGCTAGTACTTGGGAGGCTGAGGCAGGAGGATCTCTTGAGCTCAGGAGTTTGAGTCAGCCTGGGCAACATAGCAAGACCCTATGTCTTAAAAAAAAAAAAAAAAAAAAAAAGCAAGTTAGGAGTTTTCTAGGGAATGCCAGATTCGTTTCTTTAGTCATTCACCTAACTACTCAAATGCCAGTGAGGATGGGCATCACCCAGGACGATGAATGGGTCAGTTTGGGGGACACAGTGGTGTTGAAGACAGGGAGTTGACACCTTTTAGGGGCAGGTGGGGGCTGGAGAGAGTGCTGCTGTCTGGAAAGGCAAGGCGTGGATTCTGCAGGATGCTGTGGTACGGCTGTGAGGAAGCCAGTTGGAGACGACTGGGAGCAAAAGTAGAAACACAATGGCACACAGAGCAAAGGGCAAAAGTGCGCCAGGAGGAAGGGCTAGTTTTGGGGGTGAGCATGGCTCAGATGGCTTCATCCCAGGTAACCAGGGCAGCCTGGGCCTGTGTCTGGGCACCAGGTGTGCAGCCACTTTACAACCTGACATCTGTGGGTAATCAAACCCCATGAAATGCTCATCTATTAAAACAGGCTTTTTTTGTTTTTGTTTTGTTTGAGATAGTCTCACTCTGTTGCCCAGGCTACAGCGCTCATGCCTAGCTCACGGCAGCCTCAAACTCCTGGGCTCAGCAATCCTCTTGCCTCAGCCACCTGAGTAGCTGGGACTACAGGCAACCAGTTAATATTTCTGTTTTTAGTAGAGACAGGGTTTCATTTTTCTCAGGCTGGTCTTGAACTCCTGAGTTCAAATGATCCTCCCGCCTCACCTTCCCAGAGTGCTAGGATTACAGGTGTGAGCCACTATGCCTGGCCTTAAATCAGTCTTTTAAATGTCCCTGTTCAGGAAAGCAGCAAACTGTTTATAAATCAATCTTCTGTAGAGGTGTCTAAATGCTTCAAGACCCAGGCCATAAGCCAATTTATGCCAATGAACCCATAAACTCACATTTAAACCTGGGATTTTTTTCATCAATTAAAAGAAAAAGAAATTCAATATTTTATGAAGCATAGTAGACAAAATATATTCAAAAGAGGTTTAGGACTGAGAAAGGGCTTGCGACATGTGTCTCTAAGTAGGAATAAAATCCAAGTTCAGGTCTTGGGGGCTGAGGTCATCTCAGCCACAGCCATGGGAGGTGGGCAGGATTCGGGAAGGTCACAGAGGTGGTCTGAAGTGAAGTGGAAACCATGACCTCAGTGCTCCCTCCTTCCTTCTGACTGAGTCAGGGCAAAGTCTGAGCCCAGTGTTAGAGCCACACCCTCTAACACAGCGGTTGGGAGACCCCTTTGTAACAATGAAAATATATCCCACATATCAGATATTTACATTATAATTCATTACAGTAGCAAAATTACAGTTATGAAGTAGCAACAAAAATAATTTTATGGTTGGGGGTCACCACAACATGAGGAACTGTATTAAAGGATCACGGCATTAGGAGGTATTAGGAAGGTTGAGAACCACTGCGTAACACCTGCCAGTCTCCCTGGGAAGGTAACAGAGGGTGACCTCAGGCTGAAAGCCTTGGCCAGAAGAGCATCTAGCTAAGATTCCATAAAATGTTTCATTTTCAGTTACCTTCTATGCACAGTAATGAGAGGATGTGTCTGCTCTAAAATGCACAGGGCTGGGCAGAAGTAACACCCTTCTGTGCTTGAGTGTGATATTGTTATATTACAGAATTTTGTGCAAATAATGCAAATTACAAATAATGGAACCAGTAACACCCCCTTTTTATGAGCTGGTAACCTATGCCAATATTTTATTATAAAATCATAAATATGTAATTTTGTAACACACCAACATCACATGCAAGTACAAAAGGCCAAAACTTTTGCCAGACCCTGTATTTCCATTAAAAAAATCTATTTAAAGAAAAATATCAAGAAAATAAGTCAGTTAATATCTAGACTTGGCAAAAGAAATTAATCAGAGTGGGGCATAAATGTCTGGAGTTTTGGACACTGCTCTATCAACAGCTCTGAAACCCCTGGGCTATGGAATTAGCAATACAGAAAGAGAAAGAGTGTGGAAGCCACGCTCTGAGCGCTGGAAAACACGACTTTTGTAGTTTTATCACATTAGCCCCAAACTGGAAATTAAATGGCAAGAAGTAATATAAATTCAAATACGTTTTATCCTTAGACATGTATTTAAGGATCCCTAAACTATTATATATGTGTGTGTGTGTGTGTGTGTGTGTGTGTGTGTGTATACATATATATATATATACACACACACATACCATTTAATAGTTACAAATTATGTTTTTGTATATTTTTTCAGATCACTCTGTCAGGAGGTTGAGCAGATTACTGCCTCCATTTCACAGATGAACAAACTGAGGCCAGGAGCAGTTAAGTGACTGCAGTTAAGTTTTCAAAAGGGCTGCCAAGACAGGATAAGGAGGCACCCTAGGACCACACAGGTATCACGAGAACATGCTCCCTCTGTACATCAAAGACTCAAAATGGGTTCCCAAAGCCTGACTGTTCCAGGGCCAAATGAGAGCTGCATTTGGTCATTTCATGACTCCTAACTGGGCGCTCACTAACTGTCCATCACTAGCTGGACAAAAGCCGAGGAGACACAAAAATAGGACTGAAGACTGGGCCCCAATCTCCAGGAGCCTCCAGGGGCTCTAGGAAGATGTGCTAAGTGAGTGACGGCATACAACAACAGGCGTCCAGGAGCAAGGCGAGCTCCAGACAGCAGAGGCCTGCCCTGCCCTGGGTGGGTCAGTGGGCACAGCAGAGCTGGAGGGTGTGTGGGCACAGGTGTCCTCTTCCCCACAGCATTCCATCCTGGTCCAAGCTCAGCAAGGAAACAGGTCCTCTGAAACAAACAGTATCAGGGACACAGCCAACCAAGAGAAATAGGTATCATTTGTGCATTATGAGAGGAATACTGAGTACTTGTTTACATTTCCAAATCCTTAATTGAAAAACTACATTAAATGCCTGCCTGGTGGCTCTCATCGTTGCTGGGGAAGTCCCATCATGTCCCCCTGCATGGCAGTTCCTGCAGAGCTCCTGGTGAGTTCCTGACTTCAGATTCCATTTCTGTGCCCTTATCTCAGGCCCAGCGCTCTGGCCTCAACAACTAGCAAGCAAATGGTGTAGAGAAATGGGAAACTGATTTCTCTATTCTGCTTATGGAGTATTTTCTACTTTATCTGGTGGGGAAAAAAAAGGAACAGTGTGAACTGGAAGCCAAATGAATCCTGAGTTCTGTCCCCTTAATGGAAAAATCCAATTTATAAACTGGGATGGTAGAAAAATCAATACAGTGATTATATAAGGCACATCTTGAAGATGACTCACTGTAGCTGGGTCACTGGATGAGGACCGAGACTCTGGACTCGCCCCCGGCAGACAGATGGCTGGAAAGGTCATTTAGAAGGGAAACCTGTAAACCTCGCCTTTCCCTGCTATGCAAGTAAATCCATCAAAGACAAAACTGAACTCCTCCACAAGCCATCTCCGGAGCCCAATCTAAAAATGCTGCACATGTGTGGTGAAGCCATCAGAGTCCCCAGCTTTCAAACATGAGGGACATGTGTGCAATGTCTTACTATAATGACATCTAATGAACAAGAAGGGGGAAGTAAATCCAGTCTGAAATATTAATCAGTCGTCTCTATTTTGCTCATGAAAGGAGGTAAGGCGCTGCTGCTGTAACGTCTGTGTCAGGTGCCCAGGATGCCAGCCAAATCTGACCTGGCACACATAGGTGATCTCAGGGTATCTGTGTTCCAACAGCTACCTTGGTGATTCTGTCTGACATACAGAATTAAAGTTTGAGATTCCCGGTGTTTAGGAACATCAAGTCCCCTTCAATTTACAGAGCCTACTCCCGAAAGAGCCTGGGGGCCCAGCCAGAGCAAAGATGTAATATCTGGGGTCAGAAACCTCTGGGCCTTACCGATGGATGGCCTGTAACTTAGATGAAGAAAAACTCAGAAGCACAAGAACCAGTAATGTATCCTCCATGGGCCAACTATTCTTGTGGGCAGAAGACGGAACTCACAAATAAAACCCAGAGCTCCAGCCAAGGGTGACAGAGTCAACCCCTTCGTGCCAGGGCAGGACTAGGGCGACTCCTGCACTACTCTGAGTCCTTTTCCTCCACCTGCCACATAGCAAGTGAGGCCAGCATGTAGCAGCCCCCTGCCTGCTCCCATCCCGGCCGACAGAGGACAGCCATAGTTAATTCTGATGAGAAAGGACGCCGAGTTCCACCCCCATATGCATCTTCTGGGCAACTTCTCCAGGAAGCAAACTGACCAGGCCACCCTGGAGCCCCACTGCCGCTGTTCTGGCTTGATTCCGAATCTAACTGGGGCAGAAGTAACACTTACGACTTCTGTCAGGTGCTGGCATGAACTGCAAGAAATCACGGGCTGCAGTTTACACACCTTGTATTTCTGGGATTTCCCCAGCACGTTTGCCAACGAGAACATTAGAGAGTGATCATTAGGTATTAATTCCAGTGCCTCTCTTCCAACTGCCTCCGCTTGGGCTAAATTACCTGGGAGTAAAAAATGGAAAAACAAGAAACATGTTAATATTGTATTTGTGTTTTAGTCTCTATAATTAAAAGGGCTTCCGTGCATAATACACAGCAGTTATGAATAAACTACTTAGGAAAATCCCTGCAGAACGCATTACGTACACACCTACACACCATCTTGTCAGCGGTAAAGCCACTAACAATTCAGCACGATCCTGACGTGCCACATAAACAGATTTTGATTAACTTGTATATAAAATCTTTTATTTTTCCCCCAAATACCAGTTATACCCAAAGCAGAGAAAACAAGTCGGTAAAATAAGAGTATCATAGTAACACTTTCAAATTTATCATATTGAAGTCCATGTTCTGTGTTTTGCTTAGCAACAGACATATATCAAAGCACTTTACTATTGATGTATAATAATTGTACACATTTATGGGGTACACATGTGATACTTTGACACAGGCACACAAGGTATAATGATCAAATCAAGGTATTTAGGATATCCATCACCTCAAACATGTATCGTTGCTTTGTGCTGAGAATAGTTTAAATCTTCTCTTGTAGCTATTTAACATATACAATAAATTGTTAACTGTGCTAAGGAACATTAGAACTTACCTTCTGATCTGTTTGTACCAATAAATGAAACTCTCTCCACTTCCCTCCACCCCACCCAGCCTCTGGCAACTTTAATTCCATTCTCCTCTCTGCCTCCCTAAGATTCACTTTTTGGATCTGTGTCTACCATCATCATTTCTTAAAGAATGTTTGGATTTTTAAAGGGAAGTGGACAGAGTAACTTCTAACCCCATGGCTGTGTCAACTGAGAGCATCTCCTCTGTGTAAAGTCGGTGAACTTGGAGCACAGACCTAATACCATCCACTTCTTAAGCCCACCTTCTTCAGAAGAAAGGAGATACCACATCTCTTCTGCCATTACTCTGCTCCAGTTCTAAGTGAAGTGGCAAAATGAAGTATCATTTTCCCAAACACTCATATTCCAATGTCTTTTTTTTTTAATTTTTTTATTGTTAAATCATAGCTGTGTACATTAGTGCAATCGCCTGTACCCATTCTAAGATGCACCATAGATGTGGCCCCACCCATTACCCTCCCTCCCCCCTCCCTTCCCCTTCCTTGGCCCTTTCCCCATAGTCTCTTGCTATAGCTGGGTTATAGCCTTCATGTGAAAGCTGTAATTTAGCTTCATAGTAGGGCTGAGTACATTGGATACTTTTTCTTCCATTCCTGAGATGCTTTGCTAAGAAGAATATGTTCCAGCTCCATCCATGTAAACATGAAAGAGGTAAAGTATCCAATGTCTATTCTTTTAGAAAGTCCTACTTTATAACATA